>KK121778.1:469625-552522 GCA_000611955.2 Stegodyphus mimosarum
AAAAAAAAACAATTTTCGTACACAAGGACTTAGCAAATTGTTCACATGTATTCATCTATAATAACATGATTTCATCTTCTCTTCAACCAGCCTATCTAGGACCATATTTAGTTAAGAAACGTTTCGAGAAATTTTTCGATGTGGAAGTTTCAGGTAAAATTAAAAGGATATCGATAGATAGACTGAAACCATGTTTCAGCCTCAAGAATGAAATAACAGCAAATCTCCAGACACACGAAGCTGATAACTCCAAAATCTCACCTCCACTTCCTAGAGACAATGATTCTTCCAAAGATATTCATCCTAGATACACAAAAGCTGGACGAAGGGTGAGATTTCCTGCATACCTGAAGGATTACAAGGTATAACGCTATCACTGGCAAGGGGGTGTGTGGCGACGTCATTCGCGTTGATGAAGCGCCATCAGCGAAACTTCTCTCTTGCGTTTTTCTTTTCACCAGAGTGGCAACAGTAAGCCTTCAATAAGAAAAAGAACATTGACTGATATTCTGTCTGTATTATTCCATATCCAAAAAATGTAAATAAATATTAATCTTCTTGGAGTCAGAACGACGTTTAAAGTTTCCTATGTTCCAAACTTCCACAAGGACATCAAAGCAAGCGAAGCCGTGGGTAAAAGTTAGTTTAATAAATAAAGGTAACAAGCGAAACGTTAAAACGTTTAAAAACGCCCCTTTGGACGTAATTTAAAATCTGAAACCTTTAAGATTACTTTTAGTTAATTTGGAAACAAATTAATTTTTTCGTTTTTCTTTGGGGGTCACGTGCTTATGTGCACAAATAGAGAAGCCGCCACTGCTACCATCTGTATCTGCAGTAATTTTCAACCACTCAAATTCAACTGCACTTTCGAAAATTGCTAATTTGCATTGTTTTGCCAATATATTATGCATTGCGTACATTTTCCTAGACTATGTGGTATGTACACTGCGCTCTCCCCAAAAAAACTGAAAGGTTTCAGATTTTAAATTAGGTCCAAAGTGGCGTTTTTTTAACATTTTATCTTTTACCTTTATTTATTAAATGTCCTGTTCTTCGCATTTAAACCATAAAGTTCAGTTCAAGAGCAATATTTAATTTTAAATTACGTATTTAACATTCTGTGTGTTACCTTTATTTGTTAAATACCATGTTCTTCGCACTTAAACCATAAAATTCAGTTCAACAGCAATATCGCAAAATAATTTTAAATTGAGCATATCTTTAGAAATTTCGGTACACGCTCTCACGCGCTGGAGATAAAAATGTTTTTCTGTACAACGTTGGTATTGCTGGCTTTGAAATCTTTGAGTTTGTTAATGAAAAATTCGTTCAAGTTTTAGAGAATATTGTTACGAATTTCACATTTATTTGGCTATTTATTTAGAACTGTAATTAAAATTCCTTTTTATTTTCCCGTGCAACGCACGCAGACGATTTTTGAAGAGAAAGCTACGTCAAAAAAAAAAATAATAATAACATGCATACATTTATGCAGATTTTTCATTTTTTAAACTTTAATGCAGAGCGATAACATTTAGTGGCAACAATTTGAAAAGTGAATCGGGCATTCAGAGTGAATCAACGCAAAATCGCAAAACGAAAGTAATAGTCCTTCGGGACTAAATCCCTTTGGACTAAAAAAAAAAATCTTACAGCATCTTGTATTCTTTGGTGATATAAAATGTACGAAACATCTTAAGACCTAAAGTGAATTATCACTTTTTCTTACGGAGATTGAGGAAGGGTGTAAAGGACCTTTTTATTTAACTTAATTAAAAGCTAACAAAGGAAAATCTGAAAGGTTTCAGATTTTAAATGACGTCCAAAGGGGCTGTTTTTTAACGTTTTGCGTGTTACCTTATTAAATATCAAGTTCTTCGCACCTAAACCATAAAATTCAGTTCAACAGCAATATCACAAAATAATTTTAAAATGAATGAGAATGTCTTTAGAATTTCCGATGCACAGTTCCGGAGATAAAAAAAGTTTTTTTTCCCTGTAGCGTGTTGCCATTGCTCTCTTTTAAATCGTTTGAGTTTGTTCATCAAAAATTCGTTAAAGATTTACAAAATATGAAATAGATAATAAAACAAATTCCAAATTCGGGCTTCCAGATGCGCATATTCGGGTGGAAACGTACGTTATTCAAAATTGGATGGCTCTAGGTACCGTTGTTTTATAAAAATTGGAGAAATATACATACATTTATGCAGATTTTTCATTACTTAATTTTTTTCTATATAATACAGGGCTACAAGATTTAGTGGCAACAGTTTGAAAAGTGATTCAGACTTTTAATGTTTCCGATGCAAAATCGTAAAACGAAAACAATAGTCCTTCGGGGACTAAAGCCCCTTTGGACTAAAAAAAAAAAAAAAAAAAAAAAGGTTTCAGATTTTAAGTTGCTTCTAAAGGGGTGTTTTTTTATCGTTTTGGATGTTACCTTTATTTACTAAATATCATGTTCTACGTACTGAAACCATAAAATTCAGTTCAACAGCAGTATCACAAAATAATTTCAAAATGAGCATATCTTTAGAATTTCGGATACAGAGTTTCGTGCGCTGGAGATAAATGTTTTTTTCGTACAATGTTGCCATTGCTCGCTTTGAAATCGTTTAGTTTATTAGTCAAAAATTCGTTGAAGTATTACAAAATATGAAATCAATAATAAAACAAATTTCAAATTCCAAATTGGGGCTTCCACATACCCATATTCTATGGAAGATTACGTTATTCAAATTTTCAAGGCTCTAGGTACCGTCGTTTTATCCCAACGCGAGAAATTTGCATGCATTCATGCAGATGCTTCATTATTTAATTTCTTTAAATATAATACTGGTCTCTAATATTTGAAGGCAACAATTTCAAAAGTGATTCGCCATTTAGAGTTTGCAACGCAAAATGCCTAAACGAAATTAATAGTCCTTTAGGGTAAATTGACTCTTTGAACTAAAAACAAATTGCGACAGTTCTATATCTCCCGTTCAACTGGGCCGATTGACGAAATTCAAAAATTCAAATATTGTGCTTTTCATGTCTTGAAAGCGCGAATTAGGATATGTATTAGATTTATATATAACATTGTTCTAACATAGGTATTTTGACACAAAATCGGACGTTTTCTGAAATTACATGCCAATTTTTTTTCCATACTTCGATTCTACGATTCAAATTATGCTTAAAAATTAAATTTTTAAAATTCGGGTCGAAATTTACGAAGAAGTTCAGAAATTTATCTTGGCATATTTTTTTCAGTTTGCGCCAAGAATAATTCCTTTGGCGAACTTCTTAATAGATGGCAAACTATTTTCCATTTCTTCTTTACATTGTGCATGAGCGGAAAAAAGTCACATCGTTCCTACTTTCAAATAATTTTAACAAAGTGCTAAACCACATTTGAAGCTATTATCGCTTTCAACAAACAAGCCAAATTTCAAAACGCGCCAAAAGATAAATTCACGAATATCTAACAAATTCAACTAAACTGAGGAGCTAAATTTCGAGAGCTAAATTTTTTAAAAACTACTCGTGCTCTTTTTTACAAAATTTTTCACTTTGGAATAATTTGAGTCGTAGAATCGAAATAAGGAAAAAAACTGACATGTCATAAGGGCGATTTTGTGTAAAAATACCTATGTTAGAACAATGCTATATATAAATCTAACAGATATCCTAAGTCGCGCTTTCGAGACACGAAAAACTCGATTTGAATTTCGTCAATCGGTCCAGTAGAACGGGAGATATAGAACTGTCCCCTCCTTTTTTGGCGCAGTGTACATAGGATCAATTACGCTGCAATACGTAAGTATTTAAATTTATCTTAATGATTTATGCTATGTTAAGAAGTTAACGAAATTTTATTTCCCATGCTAAAGCTGAACAAATTTCTTTTCTTTCAAGAATTGTTCTTTTTACAATTTGATATTTTTATCCGGCGCTAGAATACTCGAATTTTGAGTTACTTAGTGGCATTTTTAAGTACGTACCCATCACACTTTATCAAAAACATTATCACATTCTATTCTCTAGTTTTGCTCTGATACAATTTTTTTATCATTTCAATTCATATAATTTTTATCATTTCAATTCATATAATTTTTATCATTTCAACTGATACAGTTTTTATCGTTTCAACATTTAACTTAGATATCTTCTTCTTTGATTGCATACTGTTCACAGTAGAAAAAAATCCTTTTATTAGCTGCAGTACTTCCTGAATGATAAAGGAATGAATTGTATATAATATTGCAAAAGTCCTGAAAGTCTGAGCATCTTACAAGTTAAAGAAAAAAAAAATCTGTGCTTTGTACCCAACACAGAAATGTTCTCTTAATCTCACGCATCCAATTGCACACATTTATAGGTTTCATGACGGTCCACTGATTAAATACACGAGTTTCTTCTGTTTAGAGGAATTCTTCACTCAGATTGCTGTACACAGTCTGATTTACGGAAGAACGAATGGAGTCTGTGTCTCAAACCTCCGTATTTTTCTGTACTAATTTTGAGAGCTAATTTTTTAAATATAAATTAAATGTAAAAAAACATTTTAAATACAAATTAAATGTATTTTTTGTAATTCTACATTTCAAGAGATAAAATTCGAAAGAGGACTAATTCTTTTATTAAGTATTTTGGTTTCTCATAACTTTTTTCAAACCGGGCCCTTGCTTCGCTTTCGTATTGGCAAGCGATATAATTTTTATAATTCTAGAAGTTTCTATTTCATGGTGTAAAACTTTTCGAAGAATTCTTGACGATGGAAGGAAACTGAATTTTTATGTTTTAAAATTTTAATTGATAAAAAATTTAATTCCCTTAATTTGGTTTAATCTCTCAACAAAATTTAGGTTTGTAATCAATGTGTGCTTTTCATGGTCTCTTCTTGTAATTTCATCTAGAAAAATAAGAATCTGATTTAAAATATAAAAGCTTATATTTTATAGCGACCTGAAGTCATGAAAATAAGAAAAAGCAGTATAGTTTTTGTTTAATAATTTGAAATGAAAAATATCGATTGATTAAGATATAATGAAATATTTTAATTATAATACACATCAATAATCCTACTACGTTAAAAAAAAAACTATGGGTGAGGTCCGTAGGATTTTGGGCCCGACCTCCAGTTTTGTAGATATGTCTCTGCTGTCCTGCTCTTTTCAAGTGACTTCTTTTAAAAGAACTCATTTGATCGAATTTCTCAATGTTTTTTAAGCTGTACTACCCCTAATTTAATTATTCTAATTTCTTTTAGGAGAAATTCTCGTTTCTGCAAAAACATTTTAGCATTATTAATTCCTTTTGAATTTAATATTACTTTAATGGTTTTTGAAATCAATAATGTGACACATTTAATTTTTTTGTAGATTCTAACCTGTTTACAAGAATTGCCTCTACAGTTGAAATACTACTTTGTTCTGTTAAGGATAAATTATTATTAGAACCTGCACACCTGATCTTTTGCAGATCCCATGCAAAGATCTTGATACATTTCTCGCAATAAATAGAATATTTTTCTTGAGTAAAAAAAAAAAAAAATGAATAAAAATAGAAAGTTTCAGATTTTAAATTACGTCTAAAGGGGCGTTTTTTTAACATTTTGTGTGTTATCTTTATTTATTAAATATCACGTTCTTCACATTTAAACCATAAAATTCACTTAAAGAACAATATCGCAAAATAATTTTAAACTGGGCGTATTTTTAGAATTTCCTATACATAGTCTCACGCGCTGGAGATAAAAATGTTTTTTCTGTGCAACGTTGCCATTGCTCTCTCTGAAATCTTTGAGTTTGTTAAACAAAAATTCGTTAAAGTTTTACAAAATATGAAATCTATAATAAAACAAGTTCCAAATTTCGAATTTAGGCTTTCAGATGCCCATATTGGCAGCAGTATTACGTCATTGAAAATTCGATGGCTCTAGGAACCGTCGTTTTATCACAATACAATCGAGAAACATACATACATTCATGCATATTCTTAATTATTTAATTTCTTTAAATATAATACACGGCTGCAATATTTGGTGGGAACAGTTTGAAAAGTGAACGACATTTAATGTTAAATCGCAAAACGAAAACAATAGTCCTTCAGGAACAAAGCCCTTTTGGACTGAAAAAAACCCGGCGTCCATCACACATGCTTAGAGCTTTGATACAGATCCGGTCATCAATTATAATTTTGACTGCGTTACAATTATATTCACAAGTATATCTGCAGCTTTTATTGCAAGCGGTGTAAGAGTGACATAGTATTTGTCAAAACGATAAGGCGGTTGTTAAGTAAAGAAATGGACTGTCTCTTTCAAAAACGGGTGGGTGGTCAATCTATGTTTCGTAGTATACAGACTTGCTAGTGAATTAAATATATATTAACTAATGCAGACAGCTTTCAAAAAAATTATTTTTGAAATAACATCGATAAGTTAAATAACATAAACTTTTAAACAGCATAATTTAGTATCGTTCAAATGATAAAATGAGCTCTTTGTTATCATTGCTTCTTTTTATTGTTTGCTATTGTTAAGATGTGTACTTTTGACATTTCGATTTTGCCAAATGATTTTGAATATCAGGTTATGGCAATCTCAAAAGACTCAACCAGATAAATTCTTTATCAGCTTCATCTATCCGCTATTTTATAAACCGTATTCTGATATGTTCATCGAAGAATCATACCCATCGATAGACCCATCGTAAAACATCATGTTCTTAAAGGGGTAAAAAAGATATCCGAGTTCTAACAACCACGCTTCGAAGACTCAGCTATAGTAATTTTGTAAATCTTCTGTTAGCTGTATTTGCTTGCTCCCAAGATCTAACTCAGGATAGCAAGAACTGGACTCGTCCATTATAATTTCAGAAGACTGTAATTCTTACTAGTAAACTGGGTATCTAACGCTTCTAGCATGATTAAAATGAGAAACGTGTAAAAAATAGGACAGTTATATAGTTCAGCTATATAGTATATAAGTTCAGATATATAGTATATAAATAGTTCAGCTTTTCGGTCCAAGCTATTTTTTAGCAGCCAATTTCTGAGAGAAAACATTTTGAAGAAAATAAAATTCTGAGTGGAGTTCAGAATTTTACGGGTCATAAAAATGTGCCTTAAAGCGTTTTTAATAATTAAAGAGGAGGGGAAGAAAATATGCATCTGATTCTTTTTTAACTACGGATTTTGTATATATGTAAACAATTTTAACGAAATTATATGCGAGATTTTAGCAATGTAACTTGAAATGCTTGAAACAGTAGATGTTCTGACGGAAAAATAAGAATACAGAGAAAAGTCTAATTAGCTTTGAGTAAATGGCTTCTTCTAAGTTATTAGATCCGATAAAATGTCATCAACGTATGTGTCGTTAATTAGTACATTCGATGCCTGATGAAATTTCCCTTATTCATCTTCCGTTAATGTTCGCAATGTTCTAGTTGCTAAAAATGGAGCCCATGATGTTCCATAAGTTATTGTGTTCAATCTATATGTCTCCACGGGAGAAAACAGACTCGGCTTCCACAATATCCGTTGTAAATCTCTGTCGGCTTCATCCACTAGTATCTGAAGATACATTTTCTTGATGTATACCCTAAATGCATACCTATGAGTGCGAAATCCGGCCACAATAGAAAGTAACTCTTGTTGTACAGTTTCTCCACTTAGCAATATAGAATTGAGCGAAACCGCATTACTTGATTTAGAAGACGCATCAAAGACAACGCGGAGGGAAGATGACGTACTCTCAGAGTAAAAAACGGCATGGTGGGGATATAATATTCTGTATTTGAACACTCATCGTCTATAATTCTTTCCATGTGATCAAGGGACAGATATTCACCCATAAATGCCTTATATAATGTTGCCATGGTTTTATTTTTATCTAATTTCTTGCAAAGTAAGTTTAATCGCCTTTCTGCTATTTCCTTCGATGCTCCCAATGTCCGCAGTTTATCTTCAATTACTGGTGATCTTACAATATATCTTCCATTTTCAATTCTCTTGTGTGTAGAAATTAACTTATCTTCACAAAATAGCGTTTCAAATGTTTTATCACTTACATTTTTAGCGTGATCACCAGGAAAGGATTCTAACTCGAAGAATTGTTTGACAGATTTATCTAAATTATCATCTTCTGAAATTAACCCAGAAAAATTATAAGAATTTGAATTTTTGATCGAACCTGTGACTAAATAACCAAACACACTATTTTGTAACAACAGTGAACCACCAAAGGACATGAATCTTTCTGCTTTTAACAATTCAAAAAATAATTCACACCTCAATAATATATGAATTTTGCTAGGCATATGAAAGGTAGGATCAGCTAGTTCAGTTTCCTTTGGGAAATGTAGTTTAGAAATATAAATTTTATTTTTAGGTTTAAGGCCTGCAATGCGAGGTAAAATAAAAAAGGATAAAATCCCACACCAATCACTATCTTCATTTGAGATTTTTGCGATTGTTTTATTTTTCGCTAAATATTCGCCTCCACTTATTCCCGTTATGGTTGTATTGGGTCTGATTCCAAATTAGAATATAAAAATCCTTATAATTATAATTCCGTTTCATCAAAAAACGTTAATCCACTTTTTAAATCGAAAATAATCTTTATTTCGTTTTTAGAAATTGCAGAACAACTCTTTAGAACGATAACAACAATAATCTACTGTTGCCATTCCAAGAACAACAAAAATTGAATAATCTTTTTGTTGCCATTCTCAAAACAACAAAAAATAAATAAAACAATATTAATCAGTATTTAAAGTTTCTGTATAAGTTCAAGCCACAACAGTTGTATTTATCATATACAAATTACACAACCTGGGATTACCAGGCTACATCACAAACACAATTAAGTCCTACCTGACAGGTAGACACTTTGTCGTTCATGTCTCAGGTTCACTTTCCATAAGCCGGCTTATCCAGGCTGGCGTCCCACAGGGGTTCCTCTTGGGCCCCACTCTATTCAACATTTATGTGAACGACATACCCACTACACCCAACATTACACTAGCAATGTATGCTGATGACACTGCGATCCTTACACAAAATGCATTTGTTGGTCCAGTTTTACAACACCTACAAGAACACATCCAAGCACTAGAGGCTTCGCTAGTCCGATGGAAAATAAAAGTCAACGTTGGCAAACCAATGCTATATTGTTCACTAAGAAAAGAAAATCTCCGGATTGTCTACAAATGTATGGTGAAAGTATCCCTTGGGTCAAGCAGGTCCCTTATCTTGGGGTGATCTTCGCTAAATCTCTCACATGGAACCCACACATTAAACATATTATTAGTAAGTTTCGAGCGCGTAAAGCGTCACTATTCCCCTTAATGGCTCGAAACAGCGTTCTTTCTATCGACAACAAGTTGCTCATTTACAAATCCGTATTGCGTCCCATCATTAGCTACGCCTGCCCAGTTTGGGCGTATTCCTGCAAGTCTTTAAGAAAAAATTTACAGGCAGCCCAAAATGGGGCACTCAGACAAATATGTAATGCCCCTTGGTATGTTCGAAACAAGCAGCTCCACAAGGAGCTTAACATTGAGGAAATTAAAATATTCTACAGCCGCCTTGCGCGGAAATTTTTTGAGCAGCAGGAGTTAATTGACAATCCTGTGATTATCAATTATAGTTATGACTGTAACGACCCATTGTATATAAAGCGCCCTAGGGCCATCATGTGTAATAATCTAGTTTAATGATTATGTATTATGCAATATATGTATTATAACTTAACATGTATATATTAGTTCTTTGTATCTCATAATCAGTATGTTTATGTACCCTTATTTCACCTAGTGGCACCAAAAGTCTCGCACTTGCCTATTATTGTTTCTTTGCCATGCGTATGTTCTCTTTACAGGTTTTCTGTGCCTGACGTGCTTTCTACTACAAATAACGAATTTTTATTTACATCTACTTAGAAAATATTAAGTACAATTTCATGATAATTATGTATTTCCCTTATAAGTTTATGATCTCTAAGATCCATTCTGTTACAATTCACAATATTCGTAACTATACTTACCTGTTCGACGTGGGGTATGGCTCTTAGAACCTAGGCACCCTGGTGTTCGGCACTGCAGTTACATGGAGAGTTGTATTTATTTTTTGCTTCTTCAGTTCCAGAGTATCAGCGGCTTCAGTTGTTAATATATTTCAGCTACTTCCAGAACCCAATATTCCTTTTAATTTTACTTTTTTCCCACATGTGGTTTCAATGAATAATGATAGCTTACACAGCAACCCAGTTTGTTTACCTTTGTTGGTTAATATGGCACCTAACATTTCCCCAGAGTGTTACGCAATTGGGGCACATGGGAAATCCGGGTTTTGAATCAACACGAATTAAACTGTTATGATCGGAATTTTTACAGATTCTACACGTAAAGGGTGATTTGCATGGTTCTTTATGCATTTTAAAACATATCTTGCACAACTTCGATTCTTGAATTATTTGACTACGTTTTGAGACACTCATATTACGAAATGTAGAACATTTGTGTAAAGAATGTTCTGCGTTACAGAGAATACAAGGTTTTCTCGATTTACAATTTTTACAAACAATTTTTTCTCGATGCACTTACAATTAAACTCAGGTTTTATATTACCTTGACCTGAAATATTTTTACGCAGTACTTGTTTCTGTTTAGTGTTTTTATACAAAGTTTCTAATACTAAAGTTCTGTTTTCCAGAAAACTTAAGAAGTCATCTAAAGCGGGTACTTCCATAATTTTTAATGTCAACTCGAATTGTTTATGCGTTTCTTTATCGATTTTTTGAAGCAATATATTCATTACTATAGCATCAGATAAGTTACTGCGCTCAAATTCCAGAACTTTTAACGTGCGCAAATTACGTTTTATATTATCCAATAAATGGCGTAATTCCCTGGGAGATTCATTTTTGATGTTTTCATGATTTAATATATTTTCTATGTGAGAATCAGCAATTGCTATTTAATTTTCAAAACGAGCTTCAAGAGCTTTGAGAAGTGAATTATAACTATCTTAATCTGTTTCTATTTGTTTCGCTTCTCCCCTTAAGGCGGCTCTTAAATAATGGAGCTTTTGTAAATCGCTAAGTTTATTATTATCGCCAATTAAAGAAATAAACTTCAGTTTAAAACTACTAAAGTCTTCATAATTTCCCGTAAATACTGGCAGTGGAATTTCAAGTAATTTTACATTACAGAAAGTTTCATTATGCACTGATACACCACCGTCCTTAACTTTAGAAGCATTATTTAATTTAATCGTTGAAAAAAGGATTTAATTCTTACCTCCACATTATCCAGTGATGATTCCAGTTCTTCCATATTTTTTAAGCTTTTATCAATATCTAGCTTTTCATCAAGGCTGCAGTAGTCGTTGTAGAGGTGACAGTCATACCAACCTTTAGTTCCTTGACACGTTTTCTAATTTCACTTCTAACTCGACTGAACTGTCTTCGGATTGTTTGAAGTTATTCACGAACTTCTCCAGTTTTGTAATTTTGCATTTTATCACGCCTCTTTGGCGATTTAGTTGGGTTAATTTAAATACTTTATTTTTGCTGCTTTGAATGGGCACTGCTCTTCGTCCCAGACGGACCACTATTTATGGACTGTATTCCGCTAATAAATAATTTTATTCTTCTAAGTATATGCTAAAGGTGCCGCTAGAGGGCTGTGGTGCGTAGGTGTAGCTAATGACGTAACAACGACATTGTCCTTCTTTAAGTCCTTTATAAAATGGAAACGTAAGTTCATGTGTCTAAATTTTGTAGAAGATCTGGCACAGTTGATCCACTGGAAAGCAGCTTTACTGTCTGTATTCAAAACCACTGCATCATTCAAAAATTGCTTATATTTTAATTCAGATAACAATTTACAATCCAAATAATATCCTTACAAATTTCAGAATAATAGAGAATAATTCTACTTCACAAGTAGAGAGACTAACACTTCTTTTCTTACGACATTTCCAAGAAATCAATGAATCACCTAGCAAAATAGTACCACCAGAAAATGACTTACCGTTTTTTGCATTTCCCCAGCTTAGCATCAACATATGTATTTAAAAATCCAAAATCATGGCTATTAAAACGTTTTTTACTTTTTGTTCCTTTTATACCTTTGAGAAATACCTTAATACCCTTTTAGCCAAACGATTCTGACCTTTTTCTGGTACATGATTAAATTGTGACAAATAAGTTGTAACAAATGATATATCAGGACGCGTTCTATTGACTAAATATAAATTTCTCCACTTTATTCCTGATACAAAGTTGTATCAATCCTGCTGATGCAATCTCTGAAAGCATAAGACAAGTCAGTGTTCGGAAACAGCAAAAACGGCGTTGGGAGCTAACACAATTCGGAGCTAAATTCACAATATTTATAATCAGTCTGAAAAAGAAAATTCATTTTGAAGTTAGACTAATATAGATTTGAAAGAGAGAAATAACGATACGTATTTTAAATTGAATAATATTACTTTATGAACATTACCCATTTTTAATGTGCAACATATTTTATACCTTTGCATAAAAAGCGAATGCATGCTTTGCATGTTTGTCAGCGAAGGAAATTTCTTTTTTTGTAAAAGAGTATTTAATTCAACGATAGTACTGAATTCCCTTTCTTCTTTAAGAAAAAAGAAATTTCATTTAAGATAACAGAATATTAGAATAACATGGAAATAACATAGCATTTCCATAAAAAATATTTTATGCAATGTGATAGAAATAGAATGAAACAAACTTTCAATACTAATAATAATATACTTACTAGCACACAAATGCCTTTACATTTGGATCGAGATAATCGTGTTTGGGCTTTGCATTAAATACATGAACTCAGCTATTTATATAATTTAAGCGCTTAAGATTGCTTGTGATATTAACAGCATTTTTGAAAGATTTCATAATTTTATTGTTCTATGAAACGAGAAGCCATCTGCAGAACGCTGCAGCTAAATGTTTTCGTTTCACAGAAAACAAAAGATAATTTTCATGCTTCCGTGTTATCATGCACATCATTCATCGAAAACAAAACCGTAGGAATCCCGCCTAAACGTGGTTACACCAAGAGAAAATGGTGTCATCTGAAAGTATGTCCAATCACAAGTATGGATTTTCCCCTATGCGTGTGCCGCCGTACAGAATGCTTATATGCGTCCTGGTATGAAAGAAAGGATGCTTCAACTAAATTTTGCGAGCGCTATCGCCGGTTGAATGAGGTTACGAAGAAAGACAGATGCCCTCTTCGTAAAACTGACGATATTCTTGACACGCTTTCTTGCAGCTCTGGCGGAAAAATAAGAATAAAGGGGCAAGTCTATATAACATTGAGTAAATGGCTATCTTGCTAAATTGGTCAGATATCGCCAAGCTGGCGATAGTTTTGGCGCCTTTGTTTCAAAATTTTGCTAGAAATCGGGAAAAGTCGTTACAGTTGGTGATCATTTGGCAACATTTGGGTCCGTTCCCTGTATACGGTAATATATATAGTAATTGGATATTCGTAACTGAATAACTGTATTTGATTGTATATCTAACTGTAACCGTATCCTGCTCTCATATGCCTTCCAGTAATTTCAAAAAGTGGGAGGTATTAGAGATTTCTCGGTGGCCGGAGTAAAACTGTATATTTGGGATGGCCAAACTTCAAGACGATGGGAGTCGCAGGATAGATTTTATGAACGCTCGAGAGCCGCAAGTCCAAATTTATATCGTTTCAAAAGTAATAAGATAGGTTTTGAATATAAAGAAACTTTTGAAGTAAATTAATGAATATGTCATTAACATAATTACATATAAATTAGAGTAAATACATCTTATATCTACTGTTTTGTGTTCAGAAAGGTTAAGTTCCAAGAAAATTAAAATTTGTAACTCTTGTACTGAGCAACTAAGCATTTTTTGTTCAGATAGAGAAACCAAATATTTTCTTCTGATTTCTACCTTTTCGTTCATAATTATTGTTGTTTTACATCAGTAGAAGTAAAAAGAATCGGAAGCATATTCATTGGTCTACAATTAGATAAAAAAATGTTATGTGAGTACATTACAAATCATTATTTAAAAGAGAACTGTTTTCTTTTAATACTCATGAGCTGTCTTTTAGAAAGTGTAAATTAAATTATACACGTCCATGCATAGAAACGTCTGAATTGCTTGGATAGGAAATTAATTTTGAAGGAGTTCTGCAGAAAATTGAGACAAGCAAGTAAGGAGCTGAAGGTTCACTTCACCAAAAATAAAATCCTCGTAAAATTCTTCCACATATTTTTAAAGAGCTCTGTATGGATTTCAGGGAGAAACAGGTTTCTTCAGCAGTTACTCACGCCATTCAAGGACTGAATAAAAGTAGTACCCTACAACGAATAGGAAATCTTCCAGGTGGATCAAAACTGTTATGAACAATGGGATCACACAGGAATGTAAGAAGAGACTGAAGTAAAATTAACTTGAGAGAAAAAATAACAGAATTGCGTTTTAGATTAACTTCGTATAAGTGTATTCCGATGATCATTACCCGTTAAAAAAGGGGCAGAATAGTAATAAACAGAAATGGAATTATTTGTAATTTTACGTATTTGTTGCTCTGAAGATAAGACAACAGTGGACAGTTTGAAATCTATTAAATGTTTACATACATAATATTAGAAGTTAAATTAGCGATTAATAAAGAAACGTGGCACTGCATGATTTCTATTTTAAATGCCATTTGTATAAAAAAATTAAACTATATTTATTCAAAAGCAGTCGCATTTCAGATGACAAAGGATCGCAAGTAGCTCGCGGCTCGCGATCCACAGTTTGGCTATGGATGCTGTATGAGAACGGGGATGGCATCAGTTTCTGAGTAATTATGAGTTTAGAGCGACTTCGAACAGGGATAGCATCAGTTTCTGAGTAATTATGAGTTTACAGCGATTTCGTTTTCATTTAAGATGTAGAATGCTCAGCTTATCTTAGCCATTCTTCTGAAACCAATGAATTCACATCTAAAGATAATAGCAATGAAATGTAATCAAATTTTTAGAATATCGGCTTTAATATTATATATATATATATAAACACTATCTAACTACAAAATTTAAGGGACAGAGCACCATTTGACATCATTTCGTACGTATTTCGCATTCACATAACGTCAAATGGAACCATGGAAGACTGAAATGGAAACTTTTCTTATTTGCTCCATCGAGAAAAGCTGAAACGGGATGACTTTTAAAAAAGCCTCATTTGGGATAGCTTGAAATGAGACATAATCATATTCTTTGAAATCTATTAAAATGAGTCTCTTTCCTTTTCCTAACTATTTCATCGTAAACATGCGTGAAAGCATGCTTTCTGATTATATCATGCTGAAGGTTTAGAAGGCTCCTGTTTCTTTTTTAGCTACCATGCTCTTTACTCAAGATCAAATAAGACACAAAACTGCTTCACAAGCTATTCATTACTTTTCACAGACTCTCCAATGCTATTAAGACGTTGTTGTTACTTTTGTTCAGAGTTATGTTTATTCCAGATAAAACATAATGTGGGGTTTTACTATTTAATCCTAAAGTTCTAACTTAGAACCCCACGAACACTAACAAGCGAATGATCGCTTAAGTGTGTGAACAGAACACGTAAGACTTAAGGAGGGTTTAAACCCTTTATTTTTCAGTATATTTACAGTCAGTTCATACTTGGAACTTTGCACAAAGCCGCCACTCGGGCGTAAACTTAAAATAATAATAAACTAAAACTAGCTTAACTAAGCTATTTAAAAGGTATAGCCGAAGCTATCAGAGATCTAACTAGTTGGCCCTTAAGTACTAATTAAATCGGCGAAGCCAAGCAAGGGCCTAAGGTATGACCGAGCGTAGCAATAGCTCAGAGAGACGTAGCCAAAAGGCAAACGCGCTCTGGGAATCAGACTCTCTCTCTCTCGAAGTCGGTGAAGTAACGACTTAAGTAGTACTCTTTCTTATTTGCATTAACTGCGTTTCTGAATTTACATTCTGGCAGGAAATTGTAAGCTGAAATTGGAATAAGATAAGAAAGATACAAAACTTAAAATAACTGTTAATAAACTTAGGATAAACCTTACATCTTTCCCCACCAGAATTGAACTACTCGATGAATAAGATCTTAAATGACCTTGTTTAAGAGTTTAAATTCCAGACAAGAAATCTGTAATATCAAAATTTCAAACTTCTAAAAATGAATTCCTTCATTAAAGCTTTTCAGGTTTAGAGTCAACTTTACAAAAATATCTAAAGCTAAATTAAAGCTAAGAAAAATACAGATTTATAATTTGAATAGCTTGTACATTCATCTACTTCATCTTTTCTTTTAATCAGACGTCAGTCTGATTAAAGGGACTTCCAGAGGACCTTCCAGTCCTCTGGAAGGAGAAAGTATTAGTTCTTTTCATAATAGTTTCGAAGTGTTAATTACTCTTTCTTGCAGCGGCGTGCGGTTCATATGGGCAGGATGTGCACTGCACACCCTGGCAAAATTATGAGAGACAATAATTTTCTGCACCTATATCTACCTATCTTTATATGGTATATAATAAATATTATTTATAATATATTGAAATATTATGTTGATTTGCTTGCTTGTATTCCCGCAGTGCGTGCGGTACTAGGTACTGCACCACGTAGCACGTTCAACTACAAACAAACATAGGAAGTTTTGATGTGTACGCACTGCGAACTAATAGAAAATCACGCTTTATATGTATGGGCTACTGGAGAAGTAGAGCATACTATAGCACTGAGGCAAGTGCAGCTATTTTTCCTGCACTTGGCATTCAGAATCATCCGAAGGTTTATTAAGCGTTGTATTAGAGCGGGGACTTAGGTGCTGAAGCGCTTTTGGTTTTTAACTGAATAACAGGCCATACGATTTTGCAGACGGTTAATATTTAAATTTATGTATTGTAAGATTTTGTTTTTATGGAAATATAAAGGAAGAGTTTCATCAATATAAAGGGAAATGTTTTAGTGTGGTAAAGTAATTTCGGTGATGTATTATATTTATAGAAATAATTCGCTGAAAAACAATTTTGTTTTGTTAGACAAAAAAAGAAACGAATTTTAACAGAACAGTTCAAATTTTGCCATTTATTATTTATATTTATTACAGACAATATATAAGTTATATCTGTAACATTATAGCCCTGGTTTTGTTTTTAAAAATTGTCAAGATGTTATATATATGATTTCCAAATGTTAAAAACAATTAATAAATATAATTTAATCCACTGACCGAACAAGAAACAGTTCGTTCTATTGTGCCAGCGTGCAGTGAAATCCTCTGCACATAGAATAGACGTTCGGTTTGTCGGCATCAATGAGCATCCTAATGACTCATCCTGATGTCATCAGGCTGATGATAAGGCACCGCAGCGGCGGGCGCCGTGTGGTGCTACGTTTGCTGAAAATATAAGTTTTTCGTGGAAGCCCAAAGCGTTGCTCTTTCGCGGCCAATCTGACACCATACAACACAAGACATGATTTTTGTTTCAATGCTAGTAGAATTCTCATAAGTTTAGCTGTTTTTATAGTTATACCTCAACTACTCGTAGGTAAATATTTTACTTATTGTATTCTTTAAATTTATATTCATAATAAATAACCCATTTCAGAATGGAGAACTCAGATGTCTCAATAATTAAAGATTTATCGGAAAATCCATTTTCGAGACGAGACGTTACTACAAAAAACGAAATAGTTAAATTAAGTAGACCGATGCCGGATATTATTCTATCGCAAAACGTTAAGATTAAAGGACAAAGGTGTGTACGACATTTTCAAAAATCTTTGTATGAAAAATTTAAATGGTTAACCGGTTGTAGTGAACTGAATAAGTTGTTTTGTTGGCCACGTTTACTTTTTGTTGTAATTGAAAAGGATAAGAATATTTGGATAAAATAAGGCTACAGTGATTTAAATCATCTCCACGAAGCTGCAAAGAAACATAAAAAAACACAATCTCACATAAATGCCCTAATACTATTAAAACATTTGGTACCGCCAGCATAGATTTAATGTTAGATCAACAAAAGGCTTCATCGATTGTTCAACACAATGAAAAAGTAACAAGAAACAGAAATATTCTCAAAAGATTAATAGATATAGTTTGTTACTTAGCAAAACAAGAAGATGCATTTCGTGGACACAATGAGAATATAAATTCCCTTAATCCAGGAAATTATATAGAATTAATAACTTTAATTAGTAAATATGATGACCTTTTAGCAACCCATCTAAGAACTGCAACTGTATTTTCTAGAACCTCTAATAGAATACAAAATGATATTATTGAATCGATAAAAAATATTGTAATTTCAGAAATTAGAAATGAGGTAAAAGTAACGCCATTTGTTGCTATTATGCTGGATAAAACATCTGACATGTCTCACAAATCGCAATTAACGGTTGTGCTACGATATGTTAATAATTGTAGTGCACCAGTGGAAATATTTTTGTTTTTTAAAGATGTTAGTGGTGATCGTTCAGCGGAAGCTTTGTGTAATGCTGTGCAAGAAACGATTTTGAGTTGGGGATGTGAGATTAAAGTGATTGCTCAAACGTACGGTGGGGCGGCAGTCATGGCAGGAGTGTTGAATGGGACGCAGAAAAAAGTAAAAGACATTTTCCCAGAAGCTATGTTTGTGCATTGTTGCGTACATGTACTTAATTTAGTTCTGTCGCAATCTGTATTGTTTATAAAAGATTGTAAATTATTTTTTGCAACAATTTCTGGCATAGCATTAAAGATGTTAGTGGTGATCGTTCAGCACAAAAAAAATCATGTTTTAAATGAAATTATTAAGAGAAAATTTCCAAAATTAGCTACAACACGTTGGAATTATTTATCTCGTTTGGTAAATACCATAAAAAGCGAAAGGCAAGACCTATCTGATTAATTTGAAAATATTATTGAGAATCCAGACGGCTGGGATAACGATACAATTAATATTGCAAAGAGTTATCACATGTTTTTTGAAGAATTTAATGGTAATTTTCTCCAAAGTGTTTAATTTTTGCCAAAGTGTTTAGCTATACTGATGTTCTATTTGGTATTTTACAAAAAACTAACTTATATATAGCATATTCTAGTCAAAAAGTAGAGGAAGTAAAAGATGCAATTCAAAATATCCGAACTTCTGTTGCATTTGATGAAGTTTATGAAGAGACTATTTCTGTAGTGGGCCCCCCAAATTTAAAAAAAACGTCGTGTAAATTTACAAAACTCAAGTGTAGACTAAGACCAACATTTTAAAAATTTATATTATGAAATAATGGACACTATTTATTGTCAGTTAGATGTCTGTTTTAAAAACTTAAATTCACTCAATTTTTTTGAACTATTGAGTTTCAGTTTTTTTTTAGAAATATCAAAGTAAATTTCCGGATGAATGCCTCAATTCGTTAAAGAACGCTTATGCAAAACATTTTGATTTTGTAAAACTAACCATTGAATTATACGTTCTTTATCGTACACTGTAAAAAATTTGGTTCAAGGTTTCACCAAATTATGGTACTGAAAGAGTTGCAACCAAAAGATGGTAAAACACTGAACCATTATTTGGTGCTTTGCCTGAACCATTATTTGGTAATAAGTTGAACAATTATTTGGTGCTTTGCCTGAACCATTATTCGGTAATAAGTTGAACAATTATTTGGTGCTTTGTCTGAACCATTATTTGGTAATAGGTTGAACCAAGAATTGGTAATACGTTGAAGCAAGAATGGGGAATGTTGAACCATAAATTAGAAATATGTTAAATTAGCTTTATTGCAATATTGATTGAGAATATTTTAAACCATTAATAATAATTAGGTTTACCATTAACTGTAAATTATAGGAAGTTATTTGAGAGCTCAGGCATAAAATGTAATATTATCCATTTTTCTGATTTTTTTTTATTCAATTACTGCTATGGCTCCCTTCTCCTCATAACTTTTTTTATTCATTACTGCTGCAGCTAAGATATTTGGAAATTGCTTATGCAAATCATCGTACCTATAGCAATAATTAGCTAGCATAGCAATCTGATTTATTTGCATAAGATTGATTCAGTTTTGAGAGAATCAAATTATAAAATATGTATTTCTAAAATACAATAAGCTAAAATATAACTGCTCATTGCAAGGGCTGAATTTTAAAAATTCATGTTTGATATACCTTCTTTTGTAAATTAAATTGCGTTGATTATTGTTATTATTACCTTTGTTGTTTAACTCCACTAAATATACTCTCAGTACATTAGAAAAGCAGATTTAACATACTCATGAAACATTCTTAAATCATGTGAAAAATCTGTAAACTAGCAGCTCTCCTGTTTAATATTATCACATTACTTAATAGAATTCTAATGATTTATTACAATTTGTTTTGACAACAATCCTTAAACAGTACACTAGAACTTCATCTTACAACTAAATCACAGATAATATTGATTTGCTATTGTACAGAAATACATAGCTTTAAGATTCAAGCTCGCCAGTATTTAAACTCGCAACAGAAATTGCTTTCTCATAATAAAATTGAAATTATACATTGTGTCCCCTTATGTGTAATTAACAGATATTCAGCTGATAACTATTATAATATATATAGAAAAATTATTCCATGCATAATTCTTATTTTCATTCCATGACACTTACCTTTAAAATTTGGAGACTCTGTAGAAGTATTTGTCAAGATCTGTAAAGTTTTCCTTGACCCTCCCCACACAAAAACAATTTTACTTAAAATGCTTTCATCACAAGCATCTAAACCATAAAGAATTTTTAACTTTTCATTTATGGTAATTTTTTATTTACGATATGTTAAAATGTATTATGAAGCATGATAAATTATAATATTTATGCACCTATACAATAAAGAAAAAGTTTCAAAGCTATTCAAATTGTTGAATAAATTCAAAAACAAATTCATTTTTCTGCAGATTAAACATATCAACATGTCATGCAGAAACGTAAACATTTCGTATGAAATCAGTTAGAGGAATAAACCATAAGCATAAAATTAAGATATCAAAGTCTTAATGAAGAACATATTTAAGTCAACGTACACAAATTTTGTGCAACTGCTATATAAGAAAATTAATTACTTAAAAAACACTTTATTCTGAATGTTGCACAAACATACATGTAAGCATACGTTAATAAATCATGTCACTTATATTCTACTTAACAAATAAACGTCAATAAAAGTTAATAAAACGTCAATAAAAATAAACGGCAATAAAAGTTAATAACGTAAATAAAAGTCAAGAGTAGTAAGTCACGTGGGTTCGCATCCCAAGTGCTGTCGAATGCTGCTTAACTTGGCAGCATCGCACTGTTGTACATGATTGCAGATTTGATGCACAGACTAATTAGGTGGGAAGCAGTATATGGTGTTAGAAAATGATCCTCATTCAGAATATCATAATGGATCATATTAAATAAGTTCGTATGTTCACATTGCCGATTGGCTGTATTTTGAGATCCTTGTGAAGTAATTTATTTCGCACATAGAAGTGGGCATTTGTGATAATTCATTGATTTTGGCTGGATATCGAGTTAATGTGGTCACAACCAATGGTTGATACTCTTCAGAATGTTCAACTAAACTATCATCTTTTAGATCCTGTTTGTAGTTCTATTTCAGCATCAGCGGGAACCTAAAAAAAGGAGAAACATATATTCATTTTGATTAGTTATTTGGTTATAGAAAGCAACTTGATTGCTGACTTTTCCTAGGACGGGACGTAAAATTTGATGGGGCCCCGCAAAGTCCAAATGGCATGCGTAAAAATGTAAAGTACCCGATTTTGTAATAAAAGAGGTTTTATTCACGTCTTCTGGTTTCATGGCTATTTGAAAGTTGCCTGAAGTGAGATCAAGAGTGGTAATATATATTGTAGACCTAATTTTCCGTATTATTTCTTCTATTACCGGTAAAGGGTAAACAGGGAATTTAGTCATGCTATTAAGCTTTCTGTAATCGATCGCAAAACGATAAGCTTTTGTATCCGAAGAAGGCAAGTTATTTCTCTTTCTGCATAGCACAACTGGGCTAGCATACTCACTATTGATGGGAATAATTATTTTATCCCTCAACATTTGTTTTATTTGTTGTTCTATTATTGCTTCTTTTTCCTTATCTTACCGATAAGGGTTTGATTTTAGTTCTGTCGCATGGGTGACAATTTGTGTATTCCCTGGCTTCTCAGAAAATAATGTATTGTATCTACTTACAAGTTGTTCCAGCTTGGCTTTTTTATCTTGTTTTAGATGTTGGAAATCAATATTAGGAATCTTCTTCCACCAGCTTTGGCACCATATCCAAGAAAATAGAGTTATCGGCAAAATTTATTGTGGCGTTCGCCGACCTGAGGAACTCTGTACCTAAAATGACATGGTTTTCCAAGTTTTTGACAACAAAAAATAATACTTTTAAGGTTTCATTTTTTACCTGAACGTTCAGCGATAGCTTTCCGACACATTCACAAACTTTCCTTTGTGCGGCGACAATTTCTGTGCTACAGTTTTTAAACAATTTTATTCTTCGGAAATTTCGATTGTAGAAGTTGTGGCTTACAAAATTTCCTTCCGCGTCGGTGTCGACGAGTGCTTCTACGGGTACATCGTTTAAAAGAATCTGGATTACCGGTAGTTGGGAATCTTGACTACCACGGTATTTACATATAATTTAGAGGGATTTTGCGATGCACACGGGGTCTGAATCCTCAATTTCTCAGGCCCCCTTATTCGTTTAAATTCCTTTTTCTTCCTGATGTTTGCTGGGTGCACTGGCGGTCTTTGGCTTTACAGTTTTCATTCTTGTTTATTGACGGCCTCGTAAGAAAACGTTTTCCTCCATTGTATTTGTTTCTCTCTGCGGCCGGTTGTCGGGAGAAGCGCTAATAGTAACCCTGAGTAGGAAATCTGGAATTTTCGGCTATTTGCCGGTTTTGAAACTTTACGGCTAATTCGAATAATTCTTCCAGGGTTCGTGGGCTTCTCAGGTCCAAGAAATCTTGTACTGCGGGTAATAATCTTGGTAGTATAATTTCAATTACTTCATTATCGGACTTCCTTCCGTATAACATATTCACTAGTTTGACTTTACGCAGGATAAATTTGGTAAGATTCAACTTTCCGTTGATAAAAACTGTAGAGTTCGGCTTCCAGCTTCGCACGATCCTTCACGATTGGGAAGGCCTTCGGGAGTGCCGCTTTGAAATTCTCCAAATTGTAGATGAGGCTTCCGACTTCCCCGAGTAAGAATTTTCTGATCCCTCTTTACCATGATTCCGCCTGTCCTCGGAGGGCACTGGAGGCGATGGCTACCTTTTGCCTTCATGGTACCGGATAGAACTGAAAGTGAGTTTCCAGGAATTCTAGGAATGAAGTGACGGAGGTTTTACCGTCGATTACTACTGCTGGCTTGATAGCTGCTCGCACCGTCTGTATTAAAAATTCAAATCCATCCAATGGGCTTGTCACCATCTGGTCTACGGCTTCTGTCTCTTGTAGGGATGATTACCTGTCTTGATTACTGGCTATTGGATTCGAGTTAGAAATTCGGGCGCCAGTTGTAACGTTCTACCTTCGTGCTGTTGTGTAGAACCTTGAGAGATAGTGATTGCACTGACGAAGGGTTAAAACTGCCCTTTATTAAACTCTTAACTTATTTACAATGCGTCAACTTGACGCTAACATACTACGCCTCAACTTGGGCGGTAAGCGAAACAGTAGAATCAAACTTGAAATAAGAGATATTCACAAATAGTAGAACTACCCTACAGGGCTCATATAATCCTGTAGCCTACAGCGCCTAGAGGAGTCTAGTGGCAGCAAGATAACAGCGCTTAAGCCATGTCAAAACCAGCAATACTGCTAAACGGAAGTTTGCGTATAAGCACGCACGGCAATATCCCGAACTCTCTCTTTTTCTACTGGAACGTCGATATTTAACTTATTTTTCTACTGGTAGAATTTGCATTTCTTGCGCGCGCTACTAAATTTAAATATTCTGGCACTGACAATTAGGGGAATGAAGGCTTATAGGAAAGTAACTTAAAATTAATTGGTTATTTAAAATAAATATAAATCCCTACACACTTCATTTTTATACGAAGTATTTATTCATGCTTGGCCAAAACTTACATTTGTATCAGTTTAACTTTTACAATAGTTTAAAAGCTAACATTAGCACTTTTTTCAGTATGTTTAAAATCAGTTCCTACTTGGAACTTTACACAAAGCCTCCACTCGGGCTAGAACTTAAAATAATAATAATTTAAACTAAAACTAGATTAACTAAGCTATTTAAAAGCTATAGCCGAAGCTATCAGAGATCTAACTAGTTAGCCCCTAAGTATTAATTAAATCGGCGGAGCCAAGCAAGGGTCTAAGGTATGACCGAGCGTAGCAATAGCTCAGCGAGACGTAGCCAAAAGGCAAACGCGCGCTAATCAGGGAATCAGACTCTCTCTCTTGAAGATGTGAAGTCACGACATAAAAAGTACTCTTTCTCATTTGCATTAACTGCGTTTCTGAATTTACATTCTGGCAGGAAATTGTAAACCGAAACTAGAATAAGATACAAAACTTAAAGTAACTGTTAATAAACTTAGGATAAACCTTACATCTTTCTCCACCAGAATTTAACTGCTCGATGAATAAGGTCTTAAACGGCCTTGTTTAAGAGTTTAAATTCTAAACAAGAAGTCCTTAATATCAAAATTTTAAACTTCTAGAAATTCCTTCTTGAATGACTTTCATCATTAAAACGTTTCCTGTTTAGAGCCAACTTTACACAATTATCTAAAGCTAGATTAAAACCAAGAAAAATAGAGATTCACAATTTGAATGGATTGTACATTCATCTAGTTCATCTTTTCTTTCAATCAGACGTCAGTCTTCACCTTCCAGTCCTCTGGAAGGAAAAAGTAGTAGTTCTTTTCATAACAGTTTCGACGACATAACAGTTACTCTTCCCTGCAATTATTTTGGCCCTCAAACGTTTTCATTCACACGAAACTAATTGTTTCCCTCCCATGCTCTCCAGAACTTGTTCTGAGTGAAACGCGGTTTTTATGTTGTGGATTCACGACGACAATCTACCACTATCAATCACTACGATCACTACGAACTCGACTTTCCAGACCTTAGAAAACTCCTTAAACACAAAACTAGACCTAATGTCCTAAAATAGAGCTGAAATTTAAAATTCTTAAGTGAAGCCTGGAGAGCCTAACTTTAAGCACATTTAGTCTATACTTTCATGCCATTCATCTTTTACATAAAGATATTTGCATTCATACTTGACCAAAACACATTTGTATTCGCTTAACTTTTACAAAAGTTTAAAAGCTAACATTAACATTTCAAATTCAATAGAACATTTGAACACTTAATACATTAAAATTCATTTTACATGATTCGTTATAGTTGCTATAGAAAATTCACAATGCTTGGCTACAATCTTTAAGTCAACATAGTTGAAGTCTTTCGACTAAACATATTCAGAAATTAGTTTCTCGGAACTTGAGAATTCTAAAAGAAAGTATTTACAAAATAAATTTTCGCCAACTTGAGAATTCAATTTCTTTTCTGTATAACGGATAGTTACAAATACATTCTTGCAAACTTGCGAATTCAATTTCTTGTTTTAAACAGTATTTAGCAACTCTAAACACATGACGTAAATCGAACTTTCAATACTAAGTAGAAAACAAGGAAAATTTTCATTTATCGTTTTGGCTTCTAAGTTTCTGCATTCTCTACCGGAATTCTTGAAATGATGGTGTTGCCAAATTTCGGACTCTAAGTCGTCTCGGGCGGCTGGTATTTCGATTCTGGACATTCTATTCTTTCCATTCCTCGGGCGTTGAAACGGGGAGGAACTCCAGTTTCTTCTATGGCTTGTACCTTGCCAACCTTGTTTCTGAATCTTTAAAAACCCTCTTAGTTCTTCTGGGTTCCTGAAAAGGAATAGACCTCGCGTCGTCGGGTTGCTTTCTTTTCATACTTGTTTTCGGCTTTCATATTCTTGTTGTATCTTCTTGTGGCTTGGGTTTTGTAGTTTGCCGTTTTCTTTGCCTATCTTGCAAGAGACTTTTCTGCTGCTCCATAGGCGCTGGCTTTTGTTGAAGGGGAATTTTTATCTGTTTAGTACTCCTCGTTCTGGCGGAGCTTGGATCTTCTTGAAGTTGCCTTCGTTTCGCTGTGGTTTCTTCAGAACTAACTATATTTTACTATTTTTTAATTATATTTTTATTTGCACGTTCCGCAATATTAGATTCCGGTCTATAAGGTACCATTTTTAGATGGCGTGTGCCAAGGCCTATGCAGAGGTTTTCAAGTAAATTGCTTACGAACTGCTTACTATTATCTGATATTACTTTTATTGGGGCAACGTATTTTAAAATATATTTATTTAGAAACGAATCTGCTACTATTTTTGCTGAAGTCAGTTTAAGGGGAACTATTTCTACCCATTTTGAGAAATGATTCACGATGGTTAACAAGTGTCTCTTTTTATTAATCTTTGTTCTAGGGTAGAGACCAAACAAATCAATGCCAACCAATTCATTTGAAAAATGGGTTTATGCTATTTAAGTACCCGGCCAGGTTGTAATTAACTTCGTTAATTAATTGACACAAGTGACATGACCTGACATACGTCGTTACAACGTTGTATAACTGTGGAAAATATACCGCTTCGCGGACCCTTTGCAGGGTTTTCCTAACACCAAGATGGACTCCTAATTTCGAGTCATGGAGCTCCTCTAGAATACTTAAGCGTAGACTGATTGGGGCTACCGGTCGTAATTCTTGATTACCGTTGGTTGTTTTCGTGTAAAAGGGCAATTAATCTATAATTTCATAATGGGCCGCCCTAGTGCGAATAGCCGTTCAGTCTACATGTTAAAAATTTTCGGGATCTTCCAAGTAAGCATAAATATCTTTAAATTCTGGGTCCGTGTTTAACTCGGCGATTATTGTTTCCCGAGATTCAATTATTTTCGCCGTTAGCATCGTACATTTAATTGTATTTCCGTCTTCATCGATCTTAATTCTCGAAAGGGCATCTGCAACTAAATTTTCTCTCCTCGGCGTGTGTTTTATAATAAAGTTAAACTCTTGCAGTTTTAGTGTCCAACGTATGAGCCGAGGCAAAGATTTTTTCCAGAGCATAGGCGACCAACTGCCGTGTGATCTGAATACGCAGTTAATGGGGCACTCTCAAAGAACACCCGATATTTTTGACCCGAGAGTAGGACTGCGAGAGTTTCCCATTCAGTTGCAGTATAATTTCGCTGAGTTTGATTAAGCGTCTTTCTAAAAAAAGCTATCGGTTGCCCCTTTTGAGAAAGAACTGCGCCAACTGCGTAGTCTGAAGCGTCTGCTGATATTTCTAAATTTTGATCCCCTTCCGGGAATTTAAGAACAGGGGCGTTAATTACGGCGTGTTTCAATTCTTCAAACGCCGTGTTCGCCTCCGCTGTCCATGTGAACCCAGTCTTTTTTCGTTTAAGCACCAACAAAGGCTCAACTATTTTAGCAAAATCTTTAATCAACACTCTATGATATGAACACATTCCCAAGAAGGACGATAACGTTTTAGCCGTATTTGGCGGTGGATAACTTTTGATCGCTAAAATTTTTGAATTAACAGTTTAGTTTTGAAGAAAAAGCTACGTCAAAAAAATAAAAATAAAAGAGCGGCTGCATTTAATCTTTAATAAATAAATATCTCGCAATTACTGTTGCCATCCAGAAAAAATCTAGAAAAATCGAGATTGTTCTAGTGATAATTAAAAAGCTTATAAAAGCCGAATTAAAACACCTCATCTCAATTGTTGTTGTAGTTGTAGCTGTAAAAAGCGAACTGCTGTTTGTTTACTTAATGCTGTTATTGATTGTAGCGATTTCGCTGTGAGATAGAATTATTTTATCTGTTTTGAATTGAGTTTTTGCTAAACGTTTGAGACTTTGTGATATTGTGCGAATATCTCTGAAGAAATATTTCAGCATTTTGATTTATTTCTTGTGGAAAGAATAAATTTTTTAAAACTTTTCACGACTTGTGCATTCAATCCATAACGAATTCGTACGCACGCAAAAATTTTTTGTGTCACGAGTGGGATTTTTTAATGCCATTAACTAGAGCAGTGGAAGAACAATTAAGGCAATTTATGGCAGCCTTTGCTGCGTTTAAAGACGAGATGAAATATTCTGTTATAAAAGAGATGAAATCCGTTAAAGAAAAGATGAAAGCTGGTCAAGCATCTGTTAAGGAAGAAATGAAGGCTGTTCAAGAAAAGGTAGAGGAATCTGTTAAGGAAGAAATGAAGGCTGTTCAAGAAAAAATTGATGCAGGTCAAGAGGAAATGAAAAGAGAAATTACCAGCGTAATAGAAAATAAATTCGAGGCTATGGAAGGCAGAATTGGCTCTGTCGAAAATAAAGTTGAACACATTGAAGAAAGAGTTTCTTTTGTAAAAAATGAAGGAAGAGTTTCTGTTGTGGAGCAACGAATCGAAGGAAGAATCTCTGCCGTCCAACACCAAATCGAACAACAAATTGATGACAAGGTTTCTGCGGTTGCGAAAGAAGTTGATACTTTAAAGAAATTCGTAGCGACGGCAGGAAGCAATTCGGATAGTTTCAAATTTCTACCCACGAGTGCTCGTCCCTCTCTGAAGCTATCCACATATGATGGGAAGACTTCTTGGTAAGTGTATAAGACACAATTTTCTATAGCGGCGGATGCGAATGGATGGGATTCCCAAGCTAAGGCCTGTCGGCCTGTCATCTCGCCGCTTCTCTGAGAGCAGACGCAGCGGATATCCTGCAGACTCTTCCCGAGAACCAGAGACTAGACTTCGAAGTTCTGTCCGGCTATTTGGAGCTGCGTTATGGAGACAAGTGTTTAAAGGCTTCAGTTAAAATCCCGTCAACAGAAGCCTACGAAAACACTCCAGGAGCTCACAACGGGTATTGAAAGGCTGACCCACCTCGCCGTGCCCGACAGAAACAAGGGAAATCCTGTCCCTGCAATACTTCATCAACGGCATCCGGGATCCTGAAATACAGAAAGCACTGCGAATGGCTGATGTAAAGGACCTGAAAAACGCTCTAGTGTACGCCATGAAATTAGAGGTAGCACAGCAAGCCACTCATAGAGACCGCCACCCAATCAGAGCCGCTCACATACAAGAGCCAGTGGATCAAATGACTGCTCGCCTAGACGATTTAACCAAAAAAATAAATGCCTTGACACGGAATATTGGTGACAAGAAACCAATCGTAAAGTGCTGGAACTGCGGTGCTGAAGAGAACATTCGAAGAAACTGAAGAACACCCCACGGCACGGATGTTAAGGCCGCGCCTATCAAGAAAGGGGGAAACTAATTCGTTTCCATCTCGCGGGCGGAGATTACCAGACAATGAAAAGCCCCAGTTTAAAGCTCTTCAGATTTCTGCAGTGAGTGGCTGCAGTAACGGACTTTTCATCATGGGACACATCAATGGAGTTCTTTGTAACATGACGATCGACACGGCAGCTAATGTTACCATCATTCGAAAAGATTTGGCTCAACAACTCGAAGGTAAACTTATCTCGACGCCGCCCTGCGTTACCCTCCAGACTGCGTCAGGCGAGAAGATCGATATAGAGGGGAAATTAAACGTTAACATCACGTTTGGAAGTGCCGCTTACTTTCACACGGCATACGTAGCAGAAATTACAGACCCTTGCATACTCCAATTGGACTATCTAAGGAAATACAATTTTTCCTTGGACTTTAAAAATAGCGAACTGCATTCTGCCTCTGAGGACAAAACTTTATTCGGGATTAATGATGAAGGAGTGAAATCTATCCACAAAATCATAGCTCAAGGCGATATCACAATACCGGCAAGAACAGAAATTTTACTTCCTGGATCCATAGCCGAAAACAGAAATTTCCGCTACGGCGTCATGGAATATCCTAAGAATTGTAATAGCCCTAAAGGAGTACTAATAGTCTTAGCACTCGTCGACCTATCGGGGACCGTTATCCCAGTGAGAGATGCCAATGTACTGACAAGGCGAGAGTTATTAAGAAAGGTGAAGTGGTTGCAGAATGTACTCCAGTAACCAGCGTTGAAAGAAAAAGTAACATCTCAAAAACAGTGTCTTCAGACAACATTACATCGGAGTTATTGTAGAATGCGCAATTAAGCGATGAAGAAAAGAATGCTGCCGAGCGTGTCGTTAAAGATCTTCAAGATGTTTTCTCCCGCTCGTCTTCTGACGTGGGTTGAAACAGTTTGACTCAACATAGAATCGATACTGATGATCATCCAACAATCAAGCAGCATCCAAGACGTCTGCCGATTGCCAAACAGGAAGAGGTATAAACACTTTAAAGGACATGCAAGAAAGCAATGTCATCGAGCCTTCAGCAAGTACCTGGGTATCTGCCATCGTCCTGGTGAAGAAAAAGACGGGTCAACCAGATTTTGCGTTGACTATCGCCGGTTGAACGAGGTTACGAAGAAAGACAGTTACCCTCTTCCTAGAATTGATGACATTCTGGACACTCTTTAAAAGACAGTTACCCTCTTCCTAGAATTGACGACATTCTGGATACTCTTTCTGGAAGCAAGTGGTTCTCGACACTTGATTTAAAGAGTGGATATTGGCAGGTAGAAATACATCCTGATGACCGAGAAAAGACGGCATTTACTACAGGACAAGGACTTTGGCAGTTCAAGGTGATGCCGTTTGGGCTATGTAATGCGCCGGCTACATTCGAACGTCTAATGGAGACTGTTTTAAAAGGTCTTTCATACGAAGCCTGTCTGATATACCTGGATGACATCATCATCGTCGGGAATAGTTTCGAAGAACATTTGGAAAATCTTAGAAAGGTGCTTCAGAAACTGAAAGAAGACAATCTGAAGTTGAGTCCCGCTAAATGCAAATTATTCAGACAGGAAATCACTTATCTCGGACATGTCATCTCTGCTGAAGGTGTGCGCACGGATTCTGAAAAAGTGTCAGCAGTTAAAGACTGGAGACGTCCCGAAAATGTCCACCAGCTGAGAAGCTTTCTAGGACTTTGCACCTACTATAGGAGATTCGTGATGGATTTTTCATCCATTGCAAGAGCCCTTCACAAGCTGACAGAGAGCAAGCAAAAGTTCGTGTGGACAAAAGAATGTGAGGATGCAGTTAAGAACCTGAAGGGAGCTTTAACATCTGCTCCAATCCTGACGTATCCTCAGCTTGACAGACCAATTATTCTCGACACAGACACGAGTAATGAAAGTGTCGGCGCTGTTTTGTCCCGAGAAACAGAGGGCCAAGAACGTGTAGTGGCTTACTGGTGCAAGTGCCTGTTTAAACCAGAGAGGAATTATTGTGTCACCAGGAAAGAGTTGCTCGCCATAGTCAAAGCCGTAGAACATTTCCATCATTATCTATACGGAAGAAAATTCTTGCTCCTCACGGATTATGCATTATTGGCCTGGCTTTTAAATTTCAAGAATCCTGAGGGTCAGATACCCAGGTGGATACAGAGACTCCAGGAATATGATATCACTATCCGTCATCGCAAAGGAGCATCGCACGGAAACGCTGACGCCTTCCTTATCTAGAAGACCTTACCCAGAAAACTGCCAACATTGTTCCAGGGTCGAAGCTAAATACCAACTGGTTAATTCAGTCGCACGACAAATTACAGCATCAACATCGGCTGATCCAGACCCATGGAGTGACAAGGAAATCAGGAAAGACCAGCTGGAAGACCATGACATTAAACCCATAATTGAGTTAATGGAGACCTCAAACAGAAAACCTACCTGGCAGGACATTTCGAGGTATAGTCCCACGACAAAAATTATTGGGCTCTCTGGGACTCACTCCATATTCGAAACGGCGTCTTGTAACGGAAATTCAAATCGGATGATGGAAAGACATTCCGCAGCTACTCCAAAGATCCCGGATCCCGATGTCCTTAAAGAACTACATATCAGCCCTGCAGGAGGTCACTTCGGAATAATGAAGACCTTGCAGAGATTTCGGGAGCATTTCTACTGGAATAATGCAAAGGATGACGTCCAAAAGTGGTGCCAATGTTGCCATGCCTGTCCAAGTCGGAAAAGACCGAAGAAACGCAGCCGGGGAAGCTGCAACGTTGCAATGTAGGAGCACCTTTTGAACGTATCGCCTTTGACATCTTAGCACCTCTGCCACGAACTGCTGATGGGAACAAATACATACTCGTTGTCATCGATTACTTTACCAAGTGGCCTGAATCGTATCCTATTCCTATCACAGTAGCAGAGATGATGATACAGCACTGGATTTCCAGGTTCGGAGTTCCTCTTCAGTTACATTCGGATCAGGGAAGGAATTTTATCTTGTCTGAAATCAAAGAACTCTGCAAGCTACTCGGCATTGACAAAACCCAAACGACGCCTTTACATCCCCAGTCGGACGGCATGGTAGAGACGATTAATCGAAACATCCTCAATAACCTCTCATTAGTGGTTTCCAGAAACCAACAGGACTGGGACAAAAAGTTACCACTATTTTTACTGGCTTACCGCAGTGCTGTCCACGAGAGTACTGGCTATTCCCCATCTTAGATGCTCTTCGATCGTGATCTTCGTCTGCCATGTGATCTTTTGTTTGGTCGCTCTGCGGATGCGCCTTCATCGCCAGAGGAATACATTCAAGATCTCCAGGCCCTGTTTGAAGTGATGCACAACTTTGCACGAGAGCGAGTCAACTTGGCGACGGAGAAGATGAAGACGCGCTTCGACACAAGAGCTACTGGACATCGTTTCAACGAAGGAAACAAGGTGTGGTTATGGAATCCGACTCGCAGAAAAGGACTTTCTCCGAAACTACAGTTACCTTGGGATGGTCCTTACACAGTCCTAAACAGGCTGAACGACTTCGTGGTTCGGATCCGTAAGTCATCGAACTCTAAACCTAAAGTCGTTGATTACGACAGGTTAGTTCCTTACTATGGCCATAGTATGTAGTGTATATAATTGTAAATAGTATAAGACCATCATCCTATTTGTATTTAGTACTTGATTTGCATTTATTAAGTATTAGTATTTGATAAGTATTTGCATTTGATAGCATTTGCATTTGATAGTATTTGTATTTAGTATTTGATAGTATTTCGGGATGGATAGAATTTAATTTGCTGAAAGTTAATTATTGCAATTATTGTTTATTTGTTATTGTAAAGTAATGTTTATTATAGCACTGATGCCTTAGTTGTAAGTTTGGCTTCTTGTCCACGGATTGTACTGCCCGGGACGTGTAGTCCTTGGGAAGGGGGCAATGTTACGGATTTCACATTTATTTGGCTATTTATTTAGAATTGTAATTAAAATTGCTTCATGTTGCCTTAGCAAGTGCAACGCAGACGATTTTTGAAGAGAAAGCTACGTCAAAAAAATGAAAATAAAAGAGCGGCTGCATTTAATCTTTAACAAATAAATATCTCGCAATTACTGTTGCCATCCAGAAAAATCTAGAAAATCGAGATTGTTCTAGTGATAATTAAAAAGCTTATAAAAACCGAATTTAATACCTCATCTCAGTTGTTGTTGTAGTTGTAGCTGTAAAAAGGGAAATGCTGTTTGTTTACTTAATGCTGTTATTGATTGCAGAGATTTCGCTGTGAGCTAGAATTATTTTATCTGTTTTGAACTGAGTTTTTGTTAAACGTTTGTGATATTGTGATGTCGTGCGAATATCTCTGAAGAAATATTTCAGCATTTTGATTTATTTCTTGTGGAAAGAATAAATTTTTTTAAACTTTTTACGACTTGTGCATTTAATATAAAACGAACCCGCACGTACGCAACAATAGGAACTCATCCCCAAGAAGGACAATAGGTTCTTAGCAGTATTTGGCGGTGAATAACTTTCGATCACTAAAATTTTCGAATCGTCAGTTTCTATAGCGTTTTTCGAGATTTTACAGCGGAGGTACCTCAATTCCTTGGCATCAAATGTGCCCTTTTTAGGATTAACTTTAAGGCCCGCTTCATGTAATAATGTAAACATTTCTTGTAAATGTTTAATGTGTTCTTCTAAGGTTTCGCTTGTTACAACAATATCATCGAGATAAATGACAGTACGTTTTCGCAAAACTGGCCTTAAAACAATATCCATAACTTTTTTAAATGTAGCCGGAGCTCCGCTTAAGCCATACGGCATTCTTAAAAAGGCATGCACGCCTGACTTTGTGATAAATGCTGTTTTTTCGACATCCTCGGGTTTTACTGCAATTTGAAAATAGCCTGACGTCAGGTCTAAGGTTGTCATATATTTAGTTGACCGAATTTTTCTTATAATTTCATCTATTATCAGGAGGGGATATGTGGGGTATTTCGTTATGCTATTTAATTTTCGGTAATCAATAGCGAATCTCCATGCGTTCGGATCTGCGGCTGACAGCCCATTCTTCTTTCTACATAAAACTACAGGACTAGCATAGGGGCTGGTAAATGGCGAAATTATTTTATCCTCGAGCATTTTTTTAATGTGTTGCTCCAGAATATCTTCCTTCACCCGATCATAACGGTACGGTTTGCAAGGAACTGGGGGCTTATTACAAGTATCGATCACGTGGGATACAATCTGGCAGAAGCCAGGTCGAATAACTGGTAAAAATTTCTTACCAGTGTTTAAACCTTGTCTTTTTCTCCTTCTTCGTGGTGATTCAGCTGAAGTTCCGGAATGGCGGCTTGTTCAGCTTCCATTTTATCCATCTTAGCCTGTAAAGTAGAATCTTTGGAATTAATTTTTGCTCTAGTTGCGCGTAAGAAATCAACCCCCAATATGACTGCGGTTAGCAAATTCTTTAGGACGAGAAAGTTTATTTTCTGGACTTCGTTTTTTATTTGAACATGCAGCCCCATGTTTTCCAAGCAGACACACTGTTTGCCTTAGGCAGCAATCACGCGTTGTCCTGTTGTCTTAAGCTCTCTCTAATCCTGCGACAGGAAGCTGTATTGAGCCCCGGTATCCAGTAAGGCGGTCGTAGGGACGTCGTTTAGTAGTATTTGGATTTCTGAGAAGGCCAAATTTTGGACGACTACCGTATTCAGCTTGATTTCTGAAGGATTTACCTTCTCACACGGTGACGGCATCCTCTTCCTAGTCACCGTGATTAGTTTAAATCCTTTCTTTCGCCCCCTTTGTCCAACTGCTTTTTATTTCCCTACGCTTTAGTCTGACCGGCTTTCCTACTTTCCACTCTTGTCGATAGGAATTCTGTTGAGCTTGAGGTTTCGTTTGAGGCTGAAACTTTGAGTACTGCGTAAAATTCTTCGCACGCGTATTTTCCGCCTTTCGCCTACTCTGAAATTTGACAGCTAGTTCAAATAAGCTTTCCAGCGTTTGCGGATTTCTGACTTTAAGAAAGTCCCGAATTGACGGAAGCAACGGTGGCAAAATTGTTTCGATGATTTCACTGTCGGGCCTTTTCCCATATAATAATTTGACAATGTGGATCTTCCTTAAGATAAAATCTGTTAATTCGTCCATATTAGTTTGATATTTACTGAATAATTCAGATTCGAGTCTTGCGCGGTCTTTTACAACTGGAAATCCTTTCAACAGCGAATTTTTAAAATTCTCTCAGGTATACGTTTCGGATTCTTAATCCCCCAACAAATTCTTGCCAATATTCTTGTACCAGTTGAGGGCTTGATCTTTTAAATTCGTCGTAGCGATGATTATTCTCTGTGGCTGATTCACAGGATATAATGTGAAGTGTAACTCCAGCTGTTCCAGAAAAGTCATTACGGATCCTTTGCCGTCAAACGTTGCTATTGGCTTCATCGCCGCTCTCATTGATTCCAAGATGAATCCAAATCCCTCCATGGGGTTTGGTTCTGCCTGAGGGAACTGAAAGGTTGGAGGGGTCAACGAGAAATCTTCAGTACCCAGCGGTAGGGTTCGTTAAGAACAATTTCGAGTGCCAAATGTGGGGTTTTACTATGTAATCCTAAAGTTCTAACTTAGAACCCCACGAACGCAAACAAGCGAATAATCGCTTAAGTGTGTGAACAAAACCCGTAAGACTTAAGGAGGGGTTACAACCGTTTATTTTTCAGTATATTTACAGTCAGTTCCTACTTGGAACTTTACACAAAGCCGCCTCTCGGGCTTGAACTTAAAACAATAATAATTTAAACTAAAACTAGCTTAACTAAGCTATTTAAAAGGTATAGCCGAAGCTATCAGAGATCTAACTAGTTGGCCCCTAAGTATTATTTAAATCGGCGAAGCCAAGCAAGGGCCTAAGGTATGGCCGAGCGTAGCAATAGCTCAGAGAGACGTAGCCAAAAGACAAACGCGCGCTAATCAGGGAATCAGACTCTCTCTCCCGAAGTCGGTGAAGTAACGACTTAAGTAGTACTCTTTCTCATTTGCATGAACTGCGTTTCTGAATTTACATTCTGGCAGGAAATTGTAAGCTGAAGAGAGACGTAGCCAAAAGACAAACGCGCGCTAATCAGGGAATCAGACTCTCTCTCCCGAAGTCGGTGAAGTAACGACTTAAGTAGTACTCTTTCTCATTTGCATGAACTGCGTTTCTGAATTTACATTCTGGCAGGAAATTGTAAGCTGAAATTAGAAAGATACAAAACTTAAAATAAGTGTTAATAAATTTAGGACAAACCTTACAATTATTTGAAATTTATGCATGTAATAAATGTCAACGAATGGAATTTAAGGATAATGTTGCACACACGGAATGGAATTTAAGGATAATGTTGCACACACGGAATGGAAATATTCTGACCAGCACAGGAAGTAGCCTAATTTTAATTCAAAATATTTATAAGATTGAAGTGCACTTTACTTGTGACAGGAGATCTTGATCTTGTTTCCTCTGTTCCGAAAATTTCATTACAGAAAAAAAAAAACGTCAGAAAAATCATCTTCCGCGTAACATGAAGAATAGTTAAATTTTTCAGATAACAGAACGTCTTCTACCATCCAGTGCCTGTTCTTTTTTTAATTCCACCTCATTATTCTACTATCTAAGTAGTAAACTGATAAAATAAATGCTAAAAAGGAAAGCAGTACAAAACTACTTATTTTTTTATTTACTCAAATGATGCTATTTTCATTTGTCTTTACAAGTTGATAGTTTATTAGAAAAGTTTTCTAGAATTTAACTTACTATGGACATTTTGCTTCAGTTATCGCAACTACAGATATCTAACAATTATGTCTTGATGCTGTCTAATAATGCGCTTTCTTATAGTAGTTGAGTTTTAGTTTGCCTTTTGATAGCAGTGGGAAAAATAATTAAATTGTAATTTCCTGATTTTCTAGTATTTTAATATGAAAATAAGTATTTGATATTAATTTTAATACTCAAAGAACTGCAATCCAATATTCGTATTCAGATTTCAGTCTGAAAGCTAAAACAGCGTTAAGATAAATAATTAATATAAGATGTAAATTTAAGATCTAGAATGAAATTATATATTTACGATATTATTCTATTATAAATCAAAGCTTCGCGGAAACCTTAACATTTAGAGGGGATGGAATTATTCAAGATTTACTGGACATTTCTTTCATTGGGTCACCTATTCACACTGTTTGCAATAAATATTTCTCGCGTATGAAATCTCACAAATTTCCGTTTCGCCACGGCAAAAATTCGCTTAATGAAAGTTATAAAACCTTCTTTAAGGTATTTAAACCTCACATTGAGATGGTTTTATTAAATAGAAAAGAATATTTTTCGATGAGTGGAATATGTATTTCTTCCCTCTCGCAGTATATTATAGGGTTTTACTTAATTTTTCTAACAGTTTTTTTTATTTGGGAACAAACCTTCATTCTAAGTTTACAAGATACATTAAAGCATACATTCTAAGTTTCAATCTAAGTCTCCTTTCCAGAATGAGTTTTTACGATTATGATATGAGCAAATGAGGTAGAAACGAGTATTTAAGCTGAAGTCTGGGTCACTTCAGTAGGCCAGAGTGTTCTGCGTTTTGGCCACGTTTTTGCTGCTAGTTTAAACTTACTATTCTACCGTAGTACTTCCACCTGCCTGCTAATATACGCTGGTGACCTAAAATAAGGGCCAACTCCGTTAGCTGATTCTGTGCATCTTCGGCTCTTTAATTTTATTAAAAAATAATACCTTAAAGAAGGTGTTATAACTTTCATTACGCGAATTTTTGCTCTGGCGAAACAGAAATTTGTGTGACTTCATACGCGAGAAATATTTATTGTAAACAGTGTGAATAGGTGATCCAGTGGCAGAAATGTTCAGTAAATCTTGAATGATTGCATCCGCTCTAAATGATAAGTTTTCCATAAAGCTTTAATTTGTAATGGAATAATATTCGTAAACGTATAATTTCATTCTATATCTTAAATTTACTTTTTATAGTAATTATTTATCTTAACACTGTTTTAGGTTTCAGACTGAATTCTGAATACGAATATTGGGTTGCAGTTCTTTTAGTATTAAAATTAAGATCAAATACTTATTTTAGTAGATTAGTTTTATACTTTCTATTTTGAGTTAAAGCCCAAATGATGGCTTATTGTATGCCCAAGAGGGCCATCTGTTAATTTATTTTGAGTTGAAATAATTTAACCCTTCTTTGGACGTGTTACTTACACGTACTCAACGAGTAGTCGTTGTACAGTTCTCCAGTGTGCTAGCCTCGAGTATACCGGTAGGTGGCTCTAAAACTGACAGTCTGGCTTTATACGACACACGACAGATTTAAAAAACTTCAGTAATTGCTTGTCAAGGAAAAATTAAGTAAAGCCACGTTTCCTTAAACTTTTCGTATTTTTATATAATTAATTCTCTTTATAACTAATCCTTTTATATTTAAATTTGTTAGTTAATTTTACGCAGAATGAACATATATAGTCTGGATAGGCATTTGACTTTTATGCATGAATCAGTGCTTCGGTACAATTTTCCGTTTAAAATAAATTTAATCATAAAAATCCTGCATATAAATAATTAACGTAAATGGCATTATTATGTAAGTGATTAACAGCAATGAAATCAGGAAATCCACATTAGGAGAAGTAATTTAGTTTTTCACACGGTGTACCAAGTGCGTATTAAACAAAAGTGGAAGCTTTAACCATTTTCAGTTAATACAAAAAGAAACGGAAAACCACTTTAATACTTTTACAACTATATTCATATATTGAAACTAAGAGCTGTTAAATAAAGCTAGAAATAATTAAATAATGGAAGTGTTATCGTAATAACAAACTTTCATAAGAAAACTATAATCTAAAAATTATTTCTCGCATAGTAGGATTTAATTTTTCTGAATGACTAAACATTAATCAGAAATGAGAACTTGAATAATTTATTACTAAAAACTTCATTACGGTATTTCAATTTCTCTTGAAATTTATGAAGCGTTCCCTGAAAACTGTTTACTTAAAATTAATTTCTCTAATTTAAGAAAATGAAACCTGAGAACTTACCTAAAAGATGATTTGAAGAAACAAATTGAAGACGTTTCTTCAATATGTTTTTATTTTTAAATGAATTTTGATGCATAGAATTATGAAAAGAAAATATCTTAGTCAAATCTGAAAATATGTTTTTTTCATGCTTATATTATATATTTTCTCCCATGCAGGAACGAAACTGTTCATCAATATTAATGTACGCTATCAATATATTAGGCAATTTCAGATTATCCCATGCACTAGGTTGACAAAGATGACGACTTTCTCTTATTTTTTGACGAATTTCTGCACGACAGATATGTTTTAATGAAGGAATAATATCAGTTGCTGGATTTCCACTCAGTTCTTGGTATAATTCCCATACCTCATTCCACAAGTGGCTGTAATGAGAAAGATCAATAAGAAGTAACTTCAGCGACATAGCGTTCCTTTCCCTTCGGTGAATGTTCGAGTCTGTCACTCCATCAAAATGTACTCTGATAACATCCATCACATTTTTTAGCGGATGATGAAGTGCTGCCGTGCATATACAGACATCTTCGTAAGGTATTCTAGCACCGTTCTTCAATAGCAAATACACGATATCTGGTCTGCTGAGGTACATCGCCACATAAAGTGGCCTTCTAGTGCAAGGACAAAGACTGAAGGTTTTTAAAGGAAAATCCACAAGATTTTCAACTTGTGTTTGTCCATTCACAATGTGAAAGTACTTAAGTTCACACACAGATGAAAATTTTAAAATGTCTTCAACTATCATTTGCAGTTCTTCAGAAGACATACCAATTTGGTTATTACGACCCATGATGAAACAACGGGACTTAGCGTTTGCAAACAAGAGTAAGAACAACTCATCAAATGCTTGAGAGGTGCAGTACAAAGTATCGAGAAAATCTCTCATCAGTCGGTTTTTTAGGCTCTCTTTCAAGCGCTGCCATTTTGCTGCGTGTAGACCATTTACAAACCAAAGATGTACTATTGTCTCCATCGTTTCAGTGTCATATCCAAAGGGAAGATTTTGATCTTTAATATTTTTTGCAAATGAATTTCTATTGTGGCACTTTTGTTTGAACATCAGGAAAAAGTCGGAGAAAAATAGTGAAACGTTTCGGCTGTTATCAGTTACAACATTCATAGCTTTCTTGTTTGTCGAGCTGTAATTCAAACCCATTTCTAAGATGGCCTTTGTTTTTTGAGTATCCAATGAGGTCAATTTGTTTTCCTGTGCCATTTCAATCAGACTTTTCTGACTTACCAAATATATGACTCAAATTAGATCTTATTATTATAATCCATTTAAAGTAATCGCGTAATCCAATTTGATAAATAAAATACTTGTCATAAGAAAGTTCATCTCGTGGCATGATCGATGGAAGCCTTATAAAGAGAAACGAATAAGCTTAAAAATCGATATAACTGTTTACGATCGATAAATACGCTACATTAATTACTGAATGTATTAGGAATTTTTACCTTAAATTAACACAATGTGATGAGATTACAAATCATATACAGATGTTTTAAAACACAAAATTAAACCACTTTATTTGTACTCGCTTTCTTATATATGAACGATGAGGTTACAAATGAAATTATTGCAAATGAGATTACAAATAAAAACGTATATATCTTGAATTCAACCAATGTTGCTTCAAAGAGTTCTCTGTATTTTAGATGCATCATGTAAACGTAGTTTAAATTAGTAATTCTGCGATGGAAATGCAGTTCAAATTTGAATTTATTTTAAAAATGTTTGTGTATGTGTGTATGCATATATATCGCTTATCAGAGAGGGAAAAAACTGAAGAGTTATGAAATTCAGTATGCAGATTTTCCACTGAAGAAGAGGGGGTGCATTACTTGTGCAAACGCGAATTTCTCAGAATTCAGGTTAAATGTCTCAAAATTCAGTTTATCGTATTTTTTGTTACGCGTTTTTTATTTTTTCTTGTCACATATCGTTGCTTTACGATGGAAATAATTATTGCATAATATCAGCTTTTATGTCATCTGATAGAAAAGTTAATGATCTCCCAAATGAAGTCCATTCCTAATCTCTAGAACTATTTATCGATTTCTGGCAACTTTTCAAAAATCGGTTAATTTCTTATCATTATGTACCCAGTACGTCTAAATTTCCTAGTACTGAAAATCTATCATTTAAAATTTCTTGATAATTTCACAGAATATAAGAAAAATCCTTAGCCCTATTTTAAAACAAAAAAAATTAATTAGGTGATTTCCTGAAATTTTTTAACATATTACATCATTTTGTCTAGGCAATTTTCTAAATATTTTAACATATTACATAATTTTACCATATACAAAGTTCCTACTTATAGATCGGATAATTTCCAACAGGAATCTAGCGGCATGAGGTCCATTCACTCTGTTGCTATTTTTTATGCTTTAAAATAGTGGTATTCAAACGTTTCGGTGGTGCGACCGTACTTGGAACATCTGGTAAAATGCAGACTCAGAAGTTACAGCAATCAATAATATAATTCTAAGTGCTCTATGGGGCTCCATCCTTTTATTTAACAGCTAAATGTGAGGAACCTGGTACACAGATAAGCGAATAATTGCTCGAACGCGTGAACAGAGACGTAAGACTCAAGAAGGGTTAATTAACCTTGATTTCTCAAAATAAGAATTAACATAGTCGGCTCATATCTCAAAGCGTACAGCAAAGCCTCCACTTGGGCTTGAACTCAAAGTAATAAGAACTAAAGCTTAATTAATGCTTAGCTAAAAAGATATAGCCGAAGCTATCAAGATTCTAAGTAGTTGGCCCCTAAATCTCAATTAAGTTGGTGAAGCTATCAAGGGCCTGAAGTACGGCCGAGCGTAGTAATAGCTTAGACGTAGCCAAAAGGCGAACCCGCGCTAGTCAGAAACTCTGGCTCTCTAATGAAGTCAGTGAAACTTCTACTTAAATATTACTCTTACTCATTTGCATTAAACGCAGTTCTGAAAACACATTCTGGTAGGAAATATTAAGTTGAAAATAGAAAGGATAGGAAAGTAGCTTTAACTCAAGATAACTGTTAAAAACTTAGGATAAACCTTACAGCTCACAAACTAGCACTAGGCAGTATTAAAAATCAAAGAAAAGCGAAGTTTTCTTTTCATTTTATAGAAAATAAACATTAGCGTCAAAGCAAATACAGCGAACCGAAAATCTAGTGTGTAGTTGCCAAATATTTAGTTGAAAAATCGACTAGGTTCAAGCATTTGCAAATGAAAATTGAAACTTGGCGTATTACGCGTAGGAACTGAAAAAAAAAAACAGTTTAAAAAACTGCAAAAAGGAAAACATTTATTGAGACCTATGAGCCTGTTCCTTGGTTACAAGTCATGGTATTTTTCACTCTATTTTGCTCAATTTAATTCTTATAGGCTCTATTGCTAATTTATTTCGGTATTTAGATTTTAGATAAAGAAACTGGTAAAATACCATCTCGCACATTTAAGAGGAAACAAATCATAATTATACATTTATATTTTTTGCATCAGACAGTTCAGGATATTCATTTCGACTTAGGTTAGAAAACACTTAAACTAAAAAAACTTAAGCAGGAAATTACTCAGTTCAATTTCTTTGAAAACAAATTTTAACTCTCCATCAGACGATAACTCAGTTTTTCGCTTAAATGAGATAATGAATCTTTGGTTAATACACAGTAAAAGGAATTTCGGTTCCGGAGGTAGAAAAATCTTCTGAAAAATAAGTATTAAACTGATGTAGCTGTCAAGTAAGTTGTATTTTTAATTTGTTGTGTTTTTATTTCAATAGCTTTTAGTTTGTTTTCTATAACAAAACTTTCTAAAGTAGTAAATGCTGGAAAATTAATCTCCTTGTAGTATGAACTCCATAAATCAATTTTTTTGTAAAGGCTTTGATTTTATATTAGTACGAAATTTATTTAATTACTGAAGTTGAATAATTAAATTCAACTCTTTCAATATGAAAAAAAAGCATATATCACTTAAGTAAGCCAATCTATGCAGCCATTCTTCATGAGTTAAAAAGTGCAAAATTATTATTATTATTATTATTATTTATTAGCATTGTCGTTTAAAAATACAAACATTTCATCTATAAGTTCAGATTGACTTGTTAGCATCCCACTTCTTATAAGCCAACACACCTCTGCATGTATCAGAAGCTGCTGATGTTTACTGCTCATTTCTCCGTCTATTTAGCAAAAGAATTCTTGAGTTCAGACGAGGCGCTATCATAAAACTTTTTAACTCCATTATCCAAGATGGACGTTTTAGACGGTGGCATATTTTTCGATACAATCGCTTCTCTATGAATCATATAACGAACCCATGTTATCCATTACTTCACTTCCTCACACATTTCCCCAAGAAATTTCGTTCCTCGTCATATAAGTATTTACTAATTGAAAGATTTTTTCTCCAGTAGTATTTGTAGTTCCTTGGAAAAAAAAAGAAGGTTGTAAGGTGCATTTAAATTTTATAACAGTTATTTTTAATTTTGAAACCTTTTCCTTTCAGTTCTTGTTTCCTACTTGCAAATCCCTGCCAGAATGAGTTTTTAATTTCGCTTTTCATGTAAATGAGGCACAAGGGTTATTTAAGGAAGATCTAGCTTACTTCAGTAGGTTAACTGGTGTGACAAACATGATAATGAAACTACGAAGAGCATCGGGAAATATGACTACTTGGTGAACCAGCGTTTTAAGAGACCACGGACAATACACCAGAATGAAAAATGGTGATCAGTGCAAATAATGTATATAATTTATTTTTTATTTTAATTCAATTTTCAAATCAGTTCATTTACTCCTGGCAAAGCAGGATAGAGACTTTGCACCCGTCAAAACGGGTATAGACTTTGATTTTGTATTATGTGTGTGCACTCAGAAACGCTATTATCCGACTGTTCGAAAGAACGAACAGTCGCTTCAAAGCACTGTTTCACTTCTTTTACGGCATTCTTAACATTACGACATCCAGACCACGCTGAGACTTCACAGCAGATTGACGCTGCTTCCGTAGCGCTTCAAGATTTGTCAATTATATTGCTTATAATTGTTATACTGCTAGAAAATTAGATCCAAAGCAGTACTGGGGATGCAACACGGATATTCCAAATTTCTGGATTTCGATTTTTTTCATTTAGTATTCCAAAAGGACAAAATAGAGTGGTATTGTACGTGCCTGATGATAACCGCCGGCTAATTTAATTAAGTACCTTAGGTATTTGTGCCTAGCTTCGGCTAAGTCAGTTTAATTTACTATTAGATTAGTTTCTTATTTTTCTTTTCTTCATTTGAAGCCCGAGTGGAGGCTTCCCTGTACACCCGAGAAGGGACCCACTGTTAATATTACTTTGAGTGAATAAAAAGTACTTTAACCCTTCTTTGGACTTTTTCGTTAAATACTTGAACTCAACGATAAGTCAGTACACTAGGTTCCTCTACTTTTATCATAGACGAAGTAGTTAGGAATATTATAATGCTATTATAAGGTTTTCCACGACTTTCAGATACATCAAAATGAAGATTAAAAAAATTAACTTTTGAAATTCTGATTCTAAGTTTGCTTTCCACATTATCTGGCATTTTGTATATTCTGCGACATTTGTTGAATAAAAGAGTGTTATCTATGCCTGTTTCTTTTACATTTCGCCAAACATAATGCCTACAATATTCTCGGGCTGCTGGAATAATTTACTATTCAGCAATTGTTTACGGCTTGCCAGTTTTATCTATACGATAGCTCACTCAGTAAGAAGCCTTCAAAGCTTTTTTGCTGATATCGGTAAAAGTAGATAAAATTTTGCTTACACTTCAAGTGCCATATTTCTCTGAAAATATTCTCTGGGTTCTTGGCGTGTAAAATGCCTCTACAGTTGTCAGGACTGAGTGTTCTGTGCGTAGTCTTGGCAAACATCTTAGTGAAACTCCTTAAAGTCCTTAAGTCCTGATCTGGAACAGGGAGCTGAATGCAGCTATGTTCTGGTTGTAGATACTGTGATTAAGTGGTAGAATAACTGCACTTGAAAGGGATTTAAAATCCTCTTTTATTAAATCAATATTATTTACAACCACTTTCCAACTCGGGAGGGATACAGAAAGTGCAGACCACACTTGGGTCTAAAATGAACAATCAGCTAAATTTAAACTAAAGCTAAATAGAAATTAAATTAATCTTTGCTCATAGAGCTATACGCGGAGTTGACCTCTAACTAAATGGTGCGTAGCAAGATTTACTAATACTAGCGCACTTGGATTTATTTCAATAAGCAATCACGTAGCAAGCACTATGGCTTAGAATTTAACTGCTAGCTGGTCAGGCGAACGTCGAATAGAATGACCGTGATCTGAGACTAAAAGCTCTCTCACACTGAGAGGTTTCTACCACTTGCTTAAATAGCACTTGGCTCCACTTCAAATTAGCATAACGCTGAAAACGCGCGCTTCTTCTGACGGGAAGTTGAAACATGAGAAGAGATAGAAAGATTTAAATTAAAATAAAACTTTGTTAGTTTAACTAAAACCTTACACAGTTTATTTGGTTACAGTGACTTGTTTGACTGTACTGTTAGGCACAGAACGCCTGTAACACTTTGTTCCTCATCTTTAGTACATACCGTAAGATCTGTCTCTGCTATTCCATATAAAACTAAATTAGATCCTACAATGAACCCGGCGAATTCTCGCGCAGGCATGAATAAATTACCAGCGTAGAAGAAGGGTGAAAGTAACCCTTTATTAATTCAAAGTTTAACAGAAAGGCACGATCCTCGTAAGTTGCAAAAAACACCGTCAATTTGCGGTGAGAACTTAAATATAGAATATAATTCAAGTCAAATCTAAAATAGAATAGTGCTGGATTAGCACGTTAAATTTCACCTAACAGGTTGACTCACAAAACCCTAACAGGCATCATGATAAACCGAAATGGCCAAGGGGAGTAACAGCGAGATAACAATGAAACGTGCGCCGGCTAACGAGAACACTCTGAACAAACTCAGAGATTCACCCGTTTAAATATTCACTTCACTTAACTTTAAATTTACATTCTGGGGAGAAAATACTAGAGAGAATTGAGAGGTTTAGGAAAGGTATCAAACTTAAAATTGTTTTGCAAAATAAGGGAAAGCCTGCAATACAAAATCATATTTTGTTTGGTCTGTATATACTCATTGCCAAATTTACGAACTCATTTGTTTGCTCTTAACTTCTTTATGTCTGGACTCTGTAAAGGCAGAAGCTTCCAAACGTATTTGGTTGGTGTCGGGAGTTAAATAAACCGAAATCGAAGAGTTTTTCTTGCCATTGTCTCCTTCATTGTCTGTTTTCTTAATTATCCTTCCAGTTTGCAGATACATATCGTGAAGAAACATAAAAGTTGTAAATTTATAAGCAGCCCATTTAACACAAATACTAAGTTAAATACAAAATTTTATACCAAAATAATAATTAAATTCACAAATGGGCCAAGTTAACAGTAAGTAGAATCTGCTCATATTTACACATGTTATATCATCATCACATCTTTACGCGCACGTCATTTGAAAACGAAAGCTATGTTCTGTCCTTCTACAAGGAAAATAGCTCTCGCCATTAGTAAGCATAGTCAGCTCTAGTAGTCTTGCAAAGAGGAGGGTTGCATTCGTGGAACAGTTTACGCGGACATTTCTTCAAGTGTTTATGCGGACACACGAAAATAATAAGCTTTTGAAAATTATTTTCGTTTCTAAAGTACTTTTATTTTAATAGCTTAAAATTATGGTAACCAAATAAATTATTCTCCTATCTTTATTGGCAGTATCTGGAGAAGATTTACATGCTTATTACTATCTAACAAAAACATTCAAATGATTACTTGATAGATGATTAGAATACTTCACTTTTTATTAGATGTATTTCAGGCATGCTCCTTTCTGCATAGTGAGAACCGTTCCTTGAATCTTACTTCTATTATAAAGAACACTTGTTTTAATAGTTTAAAATTATGCTAAACAAATAATTTATACTGATGCCTTTATTGGAAATATCTGGAGAAAATTTACATGCTTATTACTTTCTAACAAAAACATTCAAATTTTTATTTATTAATAATCAGAATATTTCACTTTTTTAGATGTATTTGAGGCATGCGTCTTTCTGCATAGTAAGAGTCCTTTCTTCAATAGTGCCCAGTTGGCCGTGTTTGCAGTGTGAATGACCTTTACAAAATAAAACTTGTAAGTTTCAACTTATAGGAATGCATAATAAAATCAAGCTATCAAAATTAAACAATTGTTTAATTAATAATAATATTTTAAATAAATTCGAAAAGCTTTGGCTAGGTTATTTGAATACGACAAAGTCAAGAGGACTATCTCGCAAAGAGGAGGGATGCCTTAGTGGAAGAGTTTATGATGGACACTGGCTCCTATTTTCGTTACACATAAAGAAAAACCACTAAAATCAACCGTTCGCTTAGGACAGAACACTTAGTATTCAGCGGTCTTAAACACTTGGCCCCTGGTGGAACCAGATTTTAAAAAGAATCTTCGGAATCTTGAAAGGTCCGTCTGAAAAGGAAATTCAGCATCATCTATTTAAAAATATATTAAATTACCTTGATCTTGTTCCAACTGTGAATTTTTTTGAGTCAATAAGCTAGACATATAGACACCAATTATATTCTCATGAAATAGAATATAACTCGAAATATAAGAAAATGTGATTGGAGAATTATTCGAAGGGCATTTTATATATGAAGTTGCTCGATACGAACTTCAACACTTAAACAATGGGTAGGTGTTTTTAAAATATTTTGAATTATATTGTGAATGAAAAAAAATATTAAATGCTATAGTGAAGTGAAAATACTTCTTTGTTTGCCCAAATTTAGTGGAACGCAACCAAAGAAAATTCAAACCACAAATAAAGAAATATCTAAACTTCTCAAAATTAGTGTTGCTGTTCTTAGAAATGGTTAAAATGGCGACTTTTGCTACCTTGATTTTGTATATATAGATATATGGTTGGAAGATAGGGTAGACATTCTATCTCTGAAATGGCAGAAGACTAGAAGCACTATTAGAATGTATACATTGCAAGGTATTTTATGTTAATTAACAAAATTTTACGACTTGAATATATAACTTCTCCTTTCCGTTAGCGCTCGTCAAGACGCAAATTATGTAGAAGCGTATCTAAGTAAAGAGTCAAGAATGTTTTAGAGTTTTAGGTAGCGACGTTTGCGGTTTACATTCTATCGCCAAACTCTTCCTGTTAATTCTCGGCATTAGCACTTTTACTAGCCAATATTAAAACGCGCCATAAAAATTTTGAGCAGCCTAAGTAAGCCAACCTATATAGTCTCCAACTAAGAAATTAAAATTTCAACTTTGTTACTTTATATACTCATAAGTGGTGGATTTTTTTATACGCACAAGCTGTGCCTTCTGTTTGTTCATTTCGAGATTAAATAAAAATGTTATTTAAAACCATCTTAAGACTTATAATGTTTCAGAAGAAGCAATAATTTGCTTGTCATTATTTATAGAGTTAGAAAAAGATTTTAATTAATATTACACAGTTAAAATCTTATAACATCGGCAGGCACTTGATATGCTTGCTCTTCAGATTGCCTTATAGGGCATTCTTAAGAACAATTGTTAAAATTTGTTTTATTTCCTTATAAAGGCACATGAGTTTATAAAGCTTTCCGAAAACAAAGCATTCCCATGAAGCATATTATAAACTGAAATCTCATAACGTGCTGAAACAATTACTATTAGTTTATATGGAAAGAGGCTTTGACTTATCCTTAATTTAAAGAAAAAGAAATCTATCAAATCATACCAAATATGTTAATTTAAAAGCCCTAATTAACGCACTAAATTAATGCTATAAAAATACAGATCATATAAAGAGGGGCGGCGAGCTGTAAAATCCTGAACGCTGGTAGTTCTTTCCGCGTTCGAATCCCGGCGAACGGGCTGGGTTTCGTGGTTTTCCCCATGTGTAACGTGCATAAGAGCAAGTTTACTTTAGAAAGTCTTCCACTAAGTCATCCCTTCGCTTAGGAAGATAGCCCTTGAATGCTTTACCGCAGTTAAATAAACCAAACCAAACCATACAAATAGAAATAACATGTGTACGATATAGTTTAATAGTTTATATTTTCAAAACTGAGTAAAGAGCGATTACACTGGAAGTCGTAGTAGTGCCAGTGACAAAGGTGCGTTGACCCATCGGGTATTCGATAAGCAGGATATTCGGTGCAAGATATAGCCGAGATGAAAGAGATCAATCATTACTTTAGCATCATTTGTATTCATCAAGCCACTATATACTACAATTTATGCTCCTACTTGATCCAATATCGAAAGCAAAAATTGTTTGCTGTCTGGCTGACGAAAAAAATCTTGAAGTACGATAATATGCTTGGCTTCTTTGCAGACAATTCAAACATCTTTCAATAACTGACTTAAACCCACATCTATACTAACCACATCTATAAAACTTAACCACAGTTGTGCTTTTCTTATCTTATTTTAAAAGATAAAATCATCATATCTTAAAAGGTGCTAATTTGGATTTTTCATAAAAGCACATTTTCTTAAAACGAATGTTTTTAAAGCAAAACGTATCTGTAAAATGAAACTTAGGGATGAGCTAACGACCATTCAGCAAACTGCGGTCCTTAAGTGCCGGTCATCATAGAGAACGATGTAGATTTCATAGACGAATAGAAACTGAATTGAAGGGCAGAAATTTAACAGATTCCATACATACATTTTATACTGGAATATTGAGGATTTTAGAGCGATAAATGCCGAGTTTTTCTAGAATGCAGAAGCCGACATTTTATTCATGTGACAAAAGTGTTCCCCCGCCCACCAGCAGCTGAGCGGTAAAAGCCGCTAAACACTCATAATTTCGTCCGGGGTTCAAGTCCCGCAGAACTGGCTGGCTACATGAGCGTTTGTATGGTTTTTCCCACGTGTAACATGGACACAAGCAAGTTTTCTTTAAAAAGTACTCCACGAGAAATCCCTGTCTTTACATTCGATGCCTAATTGCGGAGCACACAATAAAATAAAAATAAAATAGTGTTTTTACCTTACCAAATATTCTACGTTGCCTAATGATAATAAGGGATATTTCTGTGAATTGGTGCCATAAGATGAATAACATTTCCTATTTACATGACTAATGCCGAATATTAGTAGCTTAGTGTCGCAAACATAAGACTTATAAAGTCTAACACTACCATCTCATACACGGCTTGAAAAGCACTCATCTGAGTACCAAGTGATAGCAGTCTCTATAGTACCCAAATTTAAACTTTACAGAATTTCTTTGGAATAGCCTTGAGAGATATCGAAAGCATGAATCCTGAACTAAATGTCTCAGGTGGAATTACGATCCTTTTTGTTGCACGAGACATAGCTTGAAATTTCTAGAGCAGTCATCCAGTAACTGTTTGAGCTCATGATTTGGTATAAAGAAGCTTTCACTCATGTTAGAAGACCAGTTAACTGTTAAAGTGGTGATTTTTAAAGTTTTGGTTATTCCCCTTATTTAAAAGTTTTAAGCGGGGTGCAACGTAGATCCACATCCTCATGGTGCATCCTGGTAACGTTTTGCGGCTAAGTAATCCGTGGTTTTAGCATGCAGCTTTCCAACCCTTCGTCCATGAAACCCTTCGTCCATGAAAACGTTTCTAAAGTGGAACGAGAGTGGTTTTTCCTAGTCTAAGAAGATCTAGATCCCAGTGACCTTTGCAAGAGTATATTTTGCAATCATGGAGGCTAACCCGACTGAGGACTACATGAAGTTCTATCCGTTTCCAGAATATACATTGTACCTGCTTCCAAAATACAAGCAAATTGCTAGCGGCATATTGATTGGTGTCAGAAAAGATCTCTGGTTTTAAAATCATTAAATCTATGGGGGAGAGTAAAGGCAGATGTAAAATTGTAAAGATTCAACTGTGGAAGAATGAGACACTTTTCAAGTTCTTTGCCTTATATCAATATATCCCTCCTAATAGTAAGCCAGACTTGTCCAGTCTTGAGATATTTTCAAAGACAAATTATTGGCTACATGAAAGCTCACTTAAGAAGGTGGGGTTATAAGCAACTACACTCATGTTCATAAATTAAGGATAATTCGGAGTCACGCGGAAATCGAACTATAAAATAAATATATCACCTGCAAAATCACTACACACATCTTCAAGAATCATATGTAAATTTCAGGAAGTAACCAGATGACAGCGATGGTAAGTCACAATGACGAGAGTGTAAGAGAGTGATATATAAGGAATACAAGCAAAGAAGTAAAATTGTTTGCAGGCGCTTTTTAAGCATTTCAGTGCAATAACCGAATAGTTATGACACAAAGGACGCATTTGGATGATTTTTTACGTCGTAGAATTATCGGCTGTCTAGAATGTGGGCGTACCCAACTGGAAGTATCAGGCGAACTTGGAATTGCCCAGAGTCTCATCTCCAGGCCTTGATAACTATTTCAAGATGATGGTAATGGAAGTAGACGTTGCAGCACAGGTCGCCCCAGAGTTACAACGCCGAATAAGGACCAGTATTTGGCAGTTACAGCCAAAAGAAGCAGACGGAACACAGCCTCAGACCTGTCTCGTCAGCTCTCTTCAGCCACTGGTACGACAATTTCAAGGCAGACCGTGTAGAGACGCTTAGGGCAGATTGGTCTATATGCTCGTAGACCTGTCAGATGCGTTCCACTTACTGCAACTCACTGTCGCCTGCGGTTAGCCTGGAGAAGAAAGCATGCATTGTGGACACCGCAACAGTGGGTTTGTGTGATGTTTGCCGACGAGTCCAGTTTTAGCTTGCAGTCTGATTCTCGCCGGACTTTCATATGGAGAGCTCCAGGTACCCGTTACCACCAAGAAAACATCATTGAACGACACCGTTACGGTGGTGCAGGAGTGCTCGTTTGGGGTGGAATTATTCTGGGTTCCAGAACTGACCTGCATGTTCAAATTGGAAAATATATCGGGACGTCATTCTGGAACAACATGTACGTTTGTTTCGGGCGCCATGGGCGCATAATTTGTGTTTATGGATGACAACGCCCGTCCTCACCGTGCAAACATCGTAAGCGAATGCCTTCAATCTAAGGATATCACCCGTATGGAATGGCCAGCATTCTCACCGGATTTGAATCCAGTAGAGCACGTGTGGGACATGCTTGGCCAACGAGTTGCAACCCGTCAACCTCCTCCTACATGTCTACCGGAACTTCGGAGAGCATTACTTTTTGAGTGGTGTAATATTCCCCAGGATCAGATCGATAATTTGATACTCAGCATGCTGGGCGTTGTACGGACTGTATCGCGTCGTCTGGGAGACATCCAATGTATTAACAATCATACCAACCATGTAATATTGGTTTTTTTGTAATTTGCTACAGGCAGAAAAAAAATCGCTAATTTGTTTAATAATATCAAATATATAGCATCTTTTTTTGCTCTTTACCTTTTGTTTAATAAATAAGCTTTACAAATAAGTCAAATTTGTTTTCTTTCTAACTCTTCCTTTGCCTGATTTTGCATTATCCTTAATTTACGGACATGAGTGTAAATGCTGCTGGATTAGAATTTGAAGATCTCCTACATTCCAGTTCTTTTGAGCTTATTTTTAAATCTGATGACCCATCTGCTTGCATCCATTATAACGATTTGGGTAGTTCATTAGACTTGTTATGTGTATCATCTGATATTTGTGCTTTCACTGAAAGGCGAGTTTTGGAGGATCCGGGTTCAGGACACAGACAACTTATGGACTCTATTAATGTCCGCCACCCAGCAGGCGGATTTAAAACAAGTTTAAAGATAAATTTTAAAAAATGAAATTGGAATAATTTTGAAAAAATGACTGATAGACAGCTCGGGGAAGCTAATTTTGATCATTCACGTCCTCCGCAGAAACTAGTTTATAACTTAATTTTATTTGACTTTTATTTTGTGCAAAGTCATGTTATACCACGCGGCAGAGTCAGAGATTATAAGTATATCTGCTCTACTATATGGGAGGAACATAGAGAGAAACGGGACCGACTCATAAGAAAAACTGAGCTCACTAAAAGGCAGTGTGATGTTGTTGCATGGCTGCAGCCTAGCTTGGTAAAAAAAGCTGTATTACAGGCCGAACGTAAATCCTCTGACGATTTTACTTCACGTATTGGTTATAAAAAGAATAGTTTAAAAATTTTAAAGGTTATTTCTAACATCCAAACACGTAAACCCTCCTGTAGGAAAAATCCGATTTTAGATTGAAACAAACTGTTATCTTCGGATAAGGCCATTGCAAACGCCTTTGGACAGTCCTATTCTCATTTCAGACGAAAAGGAAAGTATAAAAACACATGGCAGTGAAGATTAACGTTGAAATGAAAAAAGTTAATCAAAATGCAGAATGCTGCGGAGGAGCTTAATTGGGAGGCTATCTTTGACAGTTCCTTTAGTGTACAAGAACTAGAACTCGCACTTAGACGTCTTAAAATAAAGAAATCTTCTGGTGTGGATTATATTCATACAGAGCTTCTTATTTATTTGAGCAGTGAGGCAAGAAAAAAAATACTGTTGCGTTCGTACGGGTTCGTTATTGATTGAATGTACAAGTTGATAGAAAGTTAATACAATTTATTCTTTTCACAAGAAATAAAATAAAATACTGAAATATTTTCTCAGATATATTCGTACAATATCACAATATCTCACAGCCGTCATATTTTTGAACTACTAGAATATAAACAGAACTCAAATTCAAAATACAGAAAAACTAATTTGATCTCAGGGAGAATTCGCCACAATCAATAACAGCGGTAAGTAAACAACAACAGTTCGCTTAAAACAACTACAACTGAGCTGAGATGTTTTAATCCGGTTTTTATTAGCTTTTTAATCATTCACGAGAATATTCTGGTAAAATCTATTATCTCGATTTTTCTGGATAGCAAGAGCAATTACGAGATATCTATTTATTAAATGTTAAATGTACTCGCTCTTGTATTTTTACATTACCGGCGTAATTTTCGCTTAAATTTCGTCACACGCTGCTTTGCACGGGAAATAAAAGAATTTTAATTACAATTCCACTAAAAATAGAAAATTAAGTATAAATTCCGTAACACTGTCCCCTTCCCAAGGACTGCACGTCCCGGCAGTAAAATCCCTGGGCAGGAAGCCAAACTTACAAATAAGGCATGAATGCAATAATAGACATTACATTACAATAGCAACATAAACAATAACTGCAGTAAGTAACTTTCAACAAATCAAATACTAGCAAATATTAAATACAAATCAAATACTATCAGATACTAAATACAAATCAAATAATATCAAATACAAATAAAATACTATCAAATACTATCAAATACAAATAAAATACTATCAAATACTATCAAATACAAATAAAATACTATCAAACACAAATAAAGTACTATCAAATATAAATCAAATACTAACAAATACAAATCAAATACTAAATACAAAAAGGACCATGATCTTATATTATTTAAAATACTATTTACAATTATATACACTACATACTATGGCCATAGTAAGGAGCTAACCTGTCGTAATCAACGAGTTTAGGTTTAGAGTTCGATGACTTACGGATCCAAACCCCAATGTCGTTCAGCCTGTTTAGGACTGTGTACGAACCATCCCCAGGTGACTGCAATTTCGGAGAGTCCTTTCCGTCGAGTCAGATTCCCCAACCACGCTTTGTCTCCTTCGTTCTATCGATGTCCAGTAGTTCTGGTGTCGTATCGGGTCTTCATTTTCTCCCTCGCCAAAGTGACTCGCTCTCGTGCAGAACTCTGCATCACTTCAAACTGGGTCTGGACATCTTGGATGTATTCCTCGGAAGAGGAAGGCGCATCCGTTGGGCGACCAAGCAGAAGGTCACAAGGCAGACGGAGGCCTCAACCGAGGAGCATCTGGGATGGAGAATTGCCGGTAGTGTCGAGTTTCGCTTCGATCCTAGTATGATTTCGGGAGCTTTGGGAGCCGGGTCTTTCAGACAACGCGTCGGCGTTTCGAGGTAAGGATCCCTTTTGCTGATGGATAGTTATGTCCTCTGATGCTGAGAACAGTTTGTCGACTTTAAAGTCTAAGGAAAAATTGTATTTTCTTAAAAAGTCCATTCCAAGTAAGCAAGGATCTGTAATATCGGTTACATATGGCATGTGATAGTAGGCGGCAATTCCAAGCGTGATGTTCGAGTTTAACTTCCCATCTATGTTAATTTTCTCGCCGGACACAGTCTGGAGGGTAACACAGAATGGCGTCCAAATGAGGTTATCTTTAAATTGCTGAGCATAGTCTTTCCGAATGATGATAACATTAGCTCCTTTGTTAATGATCATATTGGAAGGAACTCCATCGATATGCCCATTAAGGGATAGTCCATTAATGTCGCCACTTTCTGCAGAATTCTTGAGCGCTTTAAAACAGGATTTCTTATTATCTGGCAACCTCCGCTCGTCGATATGGTCATTAATTTGCTCCCTGCATTGGTGCTGGGAAATGATCTTATTTTCCTTGCTCTGAGCTGTTCTTCAGTTCCTTCGTATGTGGCCTTGAACTCCGCAGGGCCAGCACTTCGGTTTCTTGTCACTATTATGGCATTTAATTGTCTGTTTATGTTGTCCGTCTTATTTTCCGTGCTGTGGGGTGTTCTGCAGTTCCTTCGTATCTGGCCTTCAGCAACGCAATTCCAGCACTTTAGTATTGGTTTCTTCTCACTAATATTCTGTCTCAAGCCATGGAGTTCTCTGGTTAAATCCTCTGTCTTATTTTTCGTGCCCAGGTGTATTCTGCAGTTCTTTCGTATGTGCCCTTGAATACCGCATTTCCAACACTTCAGAGCCAGTTTGTTCAGCGAGTCCGTATCAAAGCATTGACTTGCCTGGATACTAATAATCACTGCCTGGATCATCTAAGCTAGCCATCAGTTGCACAGGAATCACTGGGTGGCGATCCCTACGAGTTGCTTGCTGGGTTCCTCGAATTTTATAGCATACATTAAAGCACTTTTTAAGTCCTTGAAATCCGCTACTCGTAGAGCATTCTGTATTTCAGGGTCCCGGATCCCGTCCATAAAGTATTGCAGGGACAGTATTTCCCTTGTTTCTCTTGGGTACTCCTTAAAAGCGAGGTGAGACAGGCTTTCAAGATCCGTGGCAAGCTCTTGGAGTGTTTCGATAGCTCTCGATAGGCTTTTGGTTATAAGCTTTCGGTAGGCTTTTGTTAACAGGATTTTAACTGAAGCCTACTGTAGTCTTTTAAACATTTCTCCCAGAAACGCTGTTCTATTGCGCCAGATAGAGCTTCGAAGTCTAGTCTCTGGTTTTCAGGAAGAGTCTGCAGGTATCCGCTGCCTCTGCTCTTAGAGAACCGGCGATATGACAGGCTTTAGATTGTGAATCTCATCCATTCGCATCCGCAACTATAAAAAATTGTGCCTTATACACTTGCCAGGAGGTCTTTCCATCATATGTCGCTGACTTCAGAAAGGAACGAACAGGCATGGGTAGAAATTTAAAACTATCCGAATTGCCCCCTGACGTCGCTACGAATTTCTTTAAATTATCAACTTCTTTGGCAATTGCAGAAACCCTGTCATCAATTTGCTGTTCAATTTGGTGTTGGACGGCAAAAACTCTTCCTTCGATTTCTTCTTTGACAGAAGGAACTTGTTTCTTATTCCACAGTCTCTGTCTTCTATTTGCCCTTTCAGAGAAGAAATATTTCCTTCAATTTGTCCAACTTTATTTTCAAACTTGTCTATCTTGTCTTCCGTAACCTTAAATTTGGTTTCTATTATGCAAGTAATTTCCTTTTTCATTTCTCCTTGACCTGCTTGAGCGGCTTTAATCTCTTCCTTAACGGATTCTTGGCCCGTTTTCATTTCTTTTTAAAGTGCAGCAAAGGCTACCATAAATTACCTTAATTGTTAGTCAATCGCTCTTGTAATTGGCATTCAAATCCCACTTCTGACACCAAAAATTGTTGGGTGCATACGGGTTCGTAATGGATCGAATGCACAAATCGTTAAAAAGTTAATAAAATTTATTCTTTTCACAAGAAATAAAACAAAATGCTGAAATATTTCCTCAGAGACATTCGTTGTATATCACAGTATCTTACAGCAGTTATATTTTTAAATTACTGTAATATAAATAGAACTCGAATTCAAAATACAGAGGAACTAATTCAATCTCAGGGCGAATTAGCTACAATTAATAACAGCACTAAGTAAACAACAACAGTTCCCTTAAAGCAAGTACAACTGAGCTGAGATGTTTTAATCCGGCTTTTATAAGCTTTTTAATCATTCAAGAGAATATTCTGGTAAAATCTATTGTTACGGATTTTGTATTTATTTAACTATTTGTTTAGAATTGTAATTAAAATTACTTTATTTTCCCGCGCGGGTAGCGCGTGACGAACTTGAAGAGAAAGCTACGCCGGAAAAGTAAAAATACAAGAGCACGTGCATTTAAAAAAAATTTAGTAAAAAAGTATCTCGTAATTGTACTGTTTTGCTATCCAGAAAAATCGAGAAAATAGATTTTACGAGAATATTCTCGCGCTTGATTAAACAGCGTATAAAAGCTAGATTAAAACATCTCAGCTTGTTGTTTTTGTTTTAAGCGAACTGCATTGTTTACTTATTGACTGTACGGTGTTTTCAGATCTTTTTTTCTTTTTACGAACCTGAAGGATACCTTGGTACCTGCTTCGATAGTGAAGTAGTAGCCATATGTATAGACCTAAAGCAATTATTAGCTATCCATTATGAGTTTGTAAAGGCAGTGATTTTTTCTGATTCTCGTGCAGCCATTAAATCAGTTAGCTCTATTGAACACTCCCTAACACCTGAAATTTTGCAATGACAAGAATTCCTGAGAACTCTTACTTTAAAGGGGAAACAAATTCTTCTCTAATTGGCGGCTACCTACTGGGGCCTTGGGAAATGAAGATGCGGACTTCCTTACAAAAAGAAGTGTCAGCTTACTACAACATCCTGATATAGCCATTTCTTATTTCAGGATTAAACTTTTTTTAAAAAACATTTACATCTGATATCTTACGAGATCTTCAGAATCGTACGATCTTAAAAATTTGGAGGACGGTAAATTCTTTTCTTATTCCTGATTGTCCGAGACGCAACGCAGTTTCGGCTTTTCGTCTGTCTACAGAACATGATTACCTTGCCGCCCACCCGCACCGCATAGGCATTTCAACCAATCTTATTTGCTCACTTTGTGATTCTGGAGAAGTAATGGACAGGAGTGACCTGCTTCGATATAGGGCTCTTCGTGGTCTTACAAAAAGTCGAGGTACTGGTGGAGAGTCAGTAACGCTCTTTAGGCAATGACTTCGGTCTTTTTGTTCTTATTGCTGTTGTTAGTAACCTGTGTTTCTAAGATTTTATTTCTTTGTAACTTTTTGCCTAACCATTGGAAATAATAATAATAATAATGTTACGGATTTCGTATTTATTTAGTTATTTATTTAGAATTGTAATTAAAATTGTTTTATTTTCCTCTGCAAAGGAAATGATTTAGCTACGTCGGAAAAATAAAAATACCAGAGCGCATGCATTTAATATTTAATAAATAAATATCTTGTAATTGCTGTTGCCATCGAGGAAAATCGAAATATTTATAGATTTTATCAGAATATTCTAGTGAATAGTTAAAAAGCCTATAAAACCGAATTTAAACACCTCAGTTCAGTTGTAGCTGTTTTAAGCGAACCGTTTGTTTACTTAATGCTGTTATTGATTGTAGCGAATTCGCTGTGAGATTTAATTAGTTCCTCTGTTTTGAATTGAGTTCTGTGTAACGTTTGAGATATTGTACTAATATTTCTGAGGAAAGATGTCAACATTTTGTTTTATTTATTGTGAAAAGAATAAATTTCGTCAACCTTTCAACGACTTGTGCGTTCAATCCATTACGAACCCGTACGCAAGCAACAATTTTTGGTCTCAGAAGTGGGATTTGAATGCCTGTCACGTGAGCAATGGAAGATCAATTGAGACAGCTCGTGTCTATCTTTGCTGCATTCCAAGAAAAGCTGGAAGCTGGTCAAATTTTCGTTAAAGAGATGACTGCTGTTCAAGAAAAGATGAAAGAATCTGTTAAGGTAGAAATGAAGGCTGTTCAAGGCAAGATTCAAGCAGGTCAAGAAGAAATGAAAAAGGAATTTACTTGCATAATAGAAAATAAATTTCTGGCTATGGAAGACAGAACAGACGCGGTTGAAAATAAAGTTTCTTCTGTCAAGGAACAAATGGATGAGAGGGTTTCTGCCGTGAAACAAGAAATCGGTTACACAGTTTCTTCTGTGAAAGAACAAATAGAAGAGAGAGTTACTGCCGTGGAACAACAAATTGATGACAAGGTTTCTGCAGTTGCCAAAGAAGTTTATACTTTAAAGAAATTCGTAGCTACGGCAGGAAGCATCGGTGATGGTTTTAAATTCATACCAATGCCTGCTCGTCTCTGACTAAAGCTATCTACGTATGATGGGAAGACCTCCTGGCAAGTGTATAAGCCTCAATTTTCTATAGTTGCGGAAGCAAATGAATGGGATTTCCAAGCTAAGGCCTCTCATCTCGCCGCTTCTCTGAGAGCAGACGCAGCGGATATTCTGCAAACTCTCCCAGAAAATCAAAGAAATCGTACATATAGCGCAATAGATCGAAACGCTATCCGGCGTATTGGACCTGCGCTTTGGAGGGAAGTGTTTGAAAGAGTACAGGAGACTTCAATGAAAATCCGATCAACAGAAGCCAACGGAAACACCGCAGGAGTTCACCATGGATGTTGAAAAGCGATGGCATTTTCGGAGTGCCCGACAGAAACAAGGGAAATCCTGTCCCTGCAATACTTCATCAACAGCATCCGGGTTCCTGAAATACAGAAAGCACTGCGAATGACTTATGTGAAGGACATGAAAAGTGCTCTGGTGTCGCCATGAAATTCGTGGCAACCCAGCAAGAAACTCGCAGCGACCAACACCCAATCAGAGCTGCGAAAGTCCAAGAGCCAGTGGATCAGCTGACTGCTCGTCTAAACGATTTAACTAGACAAGTCAATGCCTTGATTTGGTATATTAGTGATAAGAAATCGACCGTAAAGTGTTGGAAATGCGGTGCTTTAGGCCACATGCGAAGGAACTGCCGAACACCCCAGAGCACGGAAAATAAGACAAATTGCATAAAACAGAAAATTAAATGCTGTGAAATGGAAGAGGAGTGACAGAAAATCAAAATGCTGAAACTGTGGAGCTGAAGGCCATGTACGAAGGAACTGCAGAACACCCCGAGGTACGAAAAATAAGGTCATTTCCCAGGAACCACACAGGAGACAAATTAACGACCATATCGAGAAGCGGAGGTTGCCAGACAGTGAAAAACCTTGTTTTAAAGCGCTCAAGATTTCTGCATTGATTGGCAACAGTAATGAACTGTCCATTAATGGGCATATCGATGGAGTTCCTTGCAATATGATCATTGGCACAGGAGCTAATGTTACCATCATTCGGAAAACCTTAGCTCAATGATTAAAAGATAGCTAATTTGGACCCATCCTGTGTTACCCTTCAGACTGCGTCCGGCGAGATAATTGACATAGAAGAGAAGTTAAACGCGAACATCAGGGTTGGAAGTGCAGCCTACCATCACACGTCATTTGTGGCGGATATTACAGATCCTTGCATACTTGGGTTGGACGTCTTAAGCAAATACATTTTTTCCTTGGACTTAAAAAATGACAGACTGCTTTCAGAATTAGAGGAGATATCTATCCATTATCAGAAAGGATCCTTACCTCGAAACGCGGACGTTTTGTCTGAAAGACCTGGCTCAGAAAGCTGTCGAAATAATACTAGGGTCGAAGAGAAAACCGAGACTACCGGCAATTCTCCTCCCAGATGCTCACCGGTCGTGATCTTCGTCCGCCTAGTGATCTCTTGTTTGGTTGCCCTCTGGATCCGTCTTCATCGCCTTAGGTATACGTCCACGACCTACAGGCCCGGTTTGAAGTGGTGCATAATTTTGCGCGAGAGCAAGTCAACATGGCGACAGGGAAGATGAAGGCCCGATACGGCACGAGAGCTACTAAATATCGATTGAACGGAGGAGACAAATGTGGTTGTGGAATCCGACTCGACGGAATAGACTATGTCTGAAACTACAGTCACCTTGGGATGGCCTCTACACAGTCCTAAACAGGCTGAACGATGTCGTGGTTGGGATCCGTAAGTCGTCGAACTCTAAACCTAAAGTCGTTCATTACGACAGGTTAGCTCCTTACTATGGCCATAGTATGTAGTGTATATAATTGTAAATAATAATGTAAATAGAAAGGCCATCGTCCTTTTTGTATTTAGCATTTGATAGCATTTGATTTGTGTTTGGTGATTTACAGTATATGCTTTGCTGAAAGTTACTTATTTCAATTATTCTTTATTTTGTTATTGTAATGTAATGTTTATTATTGTATTGATGCCTTTGTTCTAAGTTTATTTTCCTCTCCATGGATTATACTGCCCGGGACATGCAGTCCTTCGGAAGGGGGCAGTGTTACGGATTTCGAATTTATTTAGCTATTTATTTGTAATTAAAATTGTTTCATTTTCCCGTGCAGCCCAGACGATTTAGCTAAGTCGGAAAAATAAAAACACTAGAGCGCATGCATTTAATATTTAATAAATAAATATCTCGTAATTTTTGTTGCCATCGAGGAAAATTGAGATATTTATAGATTTTACCAGAATATTCTAGTGAATAATTAAAAAGCTTATAAAAGCCGAATTCAAACAGCTCAGTTCAGTTGTAGCTGTTTTAAGCGAACGGTTTGTTTACTTGATGCTGTAATTAATTGTAGCGAATTCGCTGTGAGGTTGAATTAGTTCCATTGTTTTGAACTGAGTTCTGTTTAACGTTTGAGATATTGTGATAGTGCACGAATATCTCTGAGGAAATATTTCAGCATTTTGTTTGATTTTTTATGAAAAGAATAAATTTCATTAACTCGACTCGTGCGTTCAATCCATTACGAACCCGTACGCACGCAACAACAACAATAACATCAATAATAATAAAACAAGCTGTGCGATAAAATAGAAACATAGAACCTATGTTCGGTAATTTATTGGTCTGATCACAATATTTTACTTTGCCATTATAAGGAGTGACGTTTAATCTCAAACGTTAAATCAGTGTAGTTAAAACTTATTTCTGTGATCTTATGTTTTTAAGTCTTCCACTGCAGGTTTCAGAATTCGTTTAAATGTAATCTCATTATGTATTCAAGAATGGAATTTGTACTGATCAAGAAATGGTTTCCCATTTGGAAAATACCGCCTAGAAGTATTCTAGGCAGTATGTTTCATTTCTATGCATGCTTTGATTGATATTTCTATACATGTTTTGATTGATATTTCTATTTAAAAAAAACTTTTCTTACTTTTATGTAAATCCAGTTTCTTTACGCTTCAATACACCTTAATGTAGTTATAGCCTATTTTCCTGTATAATTCTCTTACAAGGATAAAATATTATCTATGCATTTGAAGATTAAACTAACAAATATGAAATGGTTATTTTTTGTACTTCAAGTAAAAGTTATTTTCTGATATTCTTTCTTTTTTGAATATTGTTAGATATCCAAAATTTGGTGGAATGTTTATTTTAATACATCTCTTACCTACGCAGTTCCAAATATGTATCGGAAGATCGAAATCCCTGGCAATACCGTATCCGGGAATGCAACGATAGAAGTGGTTAAGGGCGTACGGAATTTGAAATCGGCAATCGCTTCTTCCTTTACCACAGTCTATTAAGCGGATAGCTTTGGATACATTATTGATTCTGCATAGTTTGCATACTTCTTTTTTGATTTCTGACTGATCCTTACAGCTGCAGTCAATACCTTTAAACATTAGGAATGAAAATTATTCTTCGTCATAATTCATGAGAAAGCAAGACAGAAATTTATCACGAATCTTTACATAACAAAATAAATTTGTAGCTTTCTAAAGTTGCGTAAACATTCATATTTTTGGTGAAAAAATAAAATTTATATGCGTTTCATTACCAGGCTAACTTTTAGATAGAGCAACTTATAAAGCCTTTTATCTCGTTCAGTAGGTTAAAAAATTAAGAAGTATAAATGGCATTAAATTGTCGAACACAGTTTAAATAAAATATTTAATTTATAAAAAAATATTGATATTATTTGATCTATAAAAAATTGCATTTGTGATCATTAAACCTATTAAGAACGTTGCGTATTATTTACAATTCGCTTACCTTATACCATTTTGTGCAAAGCAGGTCTTACTTTGGATTGCAATAATAATAATAATAAATAAAAAAAATTTAAAATTAAAAAAAAAGCCTGTGTTAAAACTGACAGTAGTCTTAAAATTGTGTGATGTAAAACTGATATGATATTTTGTATTTCTAAGTTTCGAAATTTTCCCTTTTATTTTGCAAAAGAATTTTAGATCAATGATTTTGAGGTTCATTAATAAACATTTTTTTTAGTTCATATTAAAGCACTTTCTGATTTTGATTAGCAGATTGAAATTATAGTTAATCTAACAGCATATACGTAAATACAATTTAAAGGTTTATTATCGCTTAGTTATTATCGGCTAAGCAATTTTATAGATTGCCAGTAACTTAGTGCTTTTACTTTTATATAGCAAATTTAAGTTCTTAAATTATGCTGATGAAATAGGGATTTTATCAGCATAATGTTAATAATGGTATATACTCCTAGTTTCTAGCGAATGGTCATGCAGAAGAGCAAAGCACTACATTAAATAAATCACAAGTTGAAAATTATAGGTAGCGGTTATATGCTCTGTTATTGATGAAATAAAATAATGTTTACTCACAGTTTCTCCCTATTGCTTTCAGTAAACTATCTTGACAATGATTTCTTCCGCATGCTGAGCATAATGCATAACAGGTCTCCATACTCTGTTCTGCAAATTTACGGATGCTAAAGAATAAAATGATGTTACGTGCCATGAAACTGCATAACATTTTGTCTCTAGACAGTAAGAATGCTAATTTAAGAGGAATCGTCATTTAAAACTCTAATGTCTGTGCTTTGAAACGCATTGTGCCTTTTATGAAACGCTATTAACTTTATTTTAATGTGATTTAGCAAAGGTAATGAATTTCTTGCACTTTATAGCTCTTTCAATCAGATACGACGCATTTCTTCACCATGCATCCTCTTTTTACGTTACAGGAATTTCAATTAAAAAGCAAATGTGTGTTCTTCGCAATATTTATTCTCATTTTGCACTTGTTTAGTTTAAAGAGGGCTTCTTAAACTAAATATGACCTTCTAGAATTTCTTCTGTGTCGCCATCACCTGCTGTGTTTGAATTGTTTTACTACTAAAAATGTGCCAGCAATAGTCTATTATGCTTTTTGACCTAAATTTTATAGTCTAAGGATTAAACGAACTGACCTTGTACCAGATTGATTTTAGATATGAGAAGCATAGCTAATTTGTCAAAATTTAACATAGGATTGACTTTAATTTTAAACAAGTCCTAAATACATTTAGACAATCTAGCATAATTAGGACCCTTAAGTAATAATATTATCTATAAGTAATAATATTATTTCCTGGCCCTTGTACCTGTTTCATTCGTAAAAAAATGAAATGCGGGAACGGTGCAGCATAATTTTAATCTTTTTAAAAAGCATAATGGACAAAAAAAAACAATCTTCGGCCATATTTTCTCTAAATATCTAAAACATGTGTGTTGAAGTTTCTAATCATATGGTTAAACAGAGACAGAGATGTGTCATCCAGTGACTGCACACAGAGAATAGTTTTAATAACCATATTTATTTAAAATCCATTGCTAAATCTGTGATTATTATTTTTAATTTCATCAACGTATAGATGGGTTAAACGCTGCCCTAACCTTCTTGGCTAATGTTACAATATTCGATTAGATGAGAAATATTATGCAAATTTAGCGTTGCAAGGCATGCTGTAAAAATAAATGTTTAATTTTAACAGCAACATTTTAGAGTATTCGCCGCTATTTTTATAGTAGTTATTTAAGCTATTTATTAAAAACTAAATTACATTCTGTGTTATAGATTAAATAACGTTCTACAGCTAAATAAAAAATCTTATTTTATTCTAGAAACCCTTCTAAATATTAAGAGACTCAAAATTAATTTGAATTTGCCAGAACTCAAGTTCTATGAAAATAAAAGCAACACTGGAGATGTAATAAAATGTTTAAACAAAACTCGTAGCTATAATAGATATTTTTTTTCTTCTTTGGTCAGTTATATATTTAGCAATTTTACACTCAAATATTATATATGTTTTCCGTTCTGTCTCTGCATTGTAAAGGTGCTTTTCTTTAATTTAATATAAAAATTTCTACTTACCACTTCTGATTCACAAGATTGAAAAATACGGTCTTTTTACCAAGTAAAGACTGAAAATAATTTAAAATATAACCGGAAAAATATTTGAAGCTGCTTATAAAGTCACATGTAAGTAACTAACTGCTTTGAAAATTTTCTGAGATAGGTTTAGTGAATAAAGCTTCCAGGGACTATTGCAACATTTTCATGTGCTTGTAACACGAATATCAGGTTAGTAAAAGATCAACGTAAATACGCAAACTTTTGAAACTATTGTTTAAAGCTTGGCGGGAGAAATTGTATAATTTAGATATAATTTTAAAAAGCTATTCATTTTTGGTGAATCAGTCTTTTTAAGTAAAGAGACACACAAACAAATAAGAGCTATTTGAAAATATTTTAAACAGCTCTACACTTTCTTCAATCAATAATGAAAGTTGCCATGAGCACTGTTGGCGCTGAATTAAATAATTTTTATTTGTTGAATCGGAAATAAAATTACTCATTTTGGGAATGGCATCATTATTTGTACATGGAATAATAAAATAAAATGCAGTCAGAAAAGTTGCTTGCTATTTTGCCTTTTCGAAGACACAATATAAACATAGTGAAGCTTCGATTGAATGAAACGAACTTCTGATAGAGTCTCAAATAAAGGTTGACCTGGAGGATGTGATCTTTAAATAGAAAGTACATGTAATTTTTAACGAAGTAATAATTCTTTAAAATCGGCATAAAATGGATTTGATAGTTGCGAAATGGACACCTATCACTACTAACTTCATTAGATCTTATAATGTTTTGATTGAAAACGTGAATATTCATGAGGTCTGATCCTAGTAGACGGCACACATGGATTCTGGGGACTTTGGGCGACTGATGATGGGTTCAAACGAGCCATTTTGGTATTAACGACAATTTGCAAAATCGCATCAAGGCCGTGCCATGTACTAGGATTTTACCACTGATGGTTCTCAGGAAAAGAAAATTAAATCTCTTTTCTCCAATCTGGAAAGAATTTATTAAAATTTCGCTGAATTAGATAATGAAAAATGTAGTTTTCTGTTGGAGAATCTGGATAATGGAAAGTATCAAGCAGAATATATAACAAAGGAGTGCAACACAAAAATGATTGATGCGAAGGTTAGAGTAGACATACATATTTGAATAAACTTTATAACTCAGAAAGGAGCAACATTGACACAATTTATCCGCAGATTAAAGAAAAACTTAAACTACAAAAAATAGAATTGGTTAAATTTCACTGGGAAATTAAAAAAAGGCTAACTTTCTGCAGTCAAACGTATTCGTGATAACGATAAATAAGAAAGCGAATATAAGTTTCAAAATTTGATCCAGTTCTTAAACACAAGCACGTGAATTATAGACTGTTACCCACAGGAAAATGCAAATTATTCAAAGGCAATAGAAAGTTTAAAATCGTCTTCCAGAAAAGATTAATTCCTTATTTAGATGTGAGCATAATCAAGCTAACCTTGAATAGAAGCTAGAGAATTTGTACAAAGCGATAGATCCATAGGTGAACAATGTTGTACTCGAAACCTCCCAGAACCTTACGGATGAAGGGAAATTTACAGGCTATGAGGCCGTGAAGAGTGGCTTGATAAAGTTATAATTGAGAAAGATTCCTGAACATGAGATAGGAAATTCAAGCTACTATTTGCCTTGTAAAGGTGTTTTTAAGGAAAACTCTATAGCCAAAGTACTTTCAGTGTTTGATGCTTCTAATCTTATTAAGAAAGCTGCATCCTTAAATGACTATCTGGAAAAGGGTGTGAATCTCATAGAGCAAATTCCAACCATTTTAATGAAATTCAGACTAAATTCAAAAGGATTCAGAAGGTTCATTTTGGAGCGAGGACACCCCAACATCATATACAATGATAATATGGAATAAAATTTGCTGAGACAAATAATTTTATGGGTTCCCTTTACTGGGATAAGATTGTAAGACATGTTTACCATACTTTATGACGTTGAAGTCATCATGAATACTCAATTCTGGAATTATTTGTCGGAAGATCCGAGCTATTTAACTCCACTGACAACTTCATTGTTTATTCAAGAGATACAAATGGTGAGAGTTTTCGACTGAGATAATTTGGACAAAATAAATATCTCTAAGAGATATAAGTATAAAAAAATTACGAGATGACTTCACACAAAGATTTTAAGAAGAATATTTAAGCATGTTAATCCAGCCACCAAAGTGAAACGAGACAAATAAAGTTGGGTGCTATTGTTATATTTGGAACTGACAATAAAGAACTACTCAACTGGCTTTTAGGAAAGCTTATCGAGTGTTCCCTGGGAAAGATATTTGCACCTGAGTTGTAAAGCTGAAAACAACACACGTAGAACTTGTACGCCTTTTGCAACGTTTATACTCCTTGGAATTAAATATGAAGATCCTAAGACCCCATTGTGATTGTGAAACCACTGAACCGTCTACCCTGCCAACTGGTTCACAGGAGTTAGATGACTGTCGCTTCGCTTAGCAACACTAATGTTAACTGAGATTGGTCTGCCTTCTAATTAAAAAAAGGTGCTATTACAAAATTTGTGTTTAAAAACAATATTTAAAGTTTAACTACTAACATATTTAATTGGATTAAAATTACAAAACACAATTTGATACTTTGTTGTTATGCTAATTTCAGCGCATAATTTTATTCGCTATTACTAGCACCTTAACCAGGCCCAGAAAGGAAACCATGCTCATGGAAACCTGAAGGAAGATCTAAAATTTGAGAAACGCAGGAAGAAAAATAAAAGACTCTCAAGTCCCGTGAATAAAATAAAGTCTTGCCAGTGAGGAGCAAAATGTTTTCTCACAGAGAACTGAAGCTCTCCAAACAACTAGGATTGCAATCAGCGAACAAGTGTCGTATGCGTCATATTCTGGGTCTAGAAAAAAGCTGGAAAAGTTTCCCTATCAATAAGGAATGTGAGCAGTTATCAAGGAGTGACTGTATCAAATTATGAATGTAGAATAGAGCTGAAGAAATTCGTTCGCCAGTGAAAATCAGGAAATTAGAGTAAATTATGTAGTATCTATCAATAAGTTCATATTTGAAATTGTCAGCGTAAGGTGCGATATCGTTATACATAGCTTTGTTGGATAAATTTTTATTCAATCTGTGTATGTGGTTTACTATGGGATCAAATTTTAGGCCTGTATGAATAATTTCGTTCCTAATGAACCAAGGGGCTCCACTGAGTTTTCTGAGAAAAGTGTTTTGAAATGCCTGCAACTTATTTGAAATCTTGGTTTTGTGCTGTATCCTAGACAGCAGAGGCATAACTGATAATGGGCTGAAGGATTTGCAATTTTTACGTGTGAAGTTCAATGCAGAGGAGCTAATAAGGTTGCGCTTGATTACGGAAGTCATCCCACTGGCTTTGTAGAGAGAATTGGTGATGTGAGCATTTCAGGTGAGAATGCCGCTGAAACGGACTCCCAGGCAGTTTGCTAAAGCGACATGAAAAATTGTTTTCTTTAAAGACAGTTGTAAGGTTTATCCTAGTTTTATTAACAGTTATTTTATGCATCTTTCATATCTTTCTCGTTTCAGCTGACAATTTCCTACCAGAATGTAATTTCAGAAACGCAGTTAAGGCAAATGAGTAAAGATACTTAAGTAAAGTAAAGTAGTATTTAGTCGTATTTAGTTAAAGTATTATTTAAGTCTGTGTTTCACCGACTTCGAGAGAGAGCCTGAGTTTCTGACTAGCGCGCGTTTGCCTTTTGGCTACGTCTCTTTAAGCTATTGCTACGCTCGGCCATACTTTAGACCCTTGTTTCGCTTCGCCGATTTAATTAAGATTTAATGGTCAACTATTTAGAATCTTGATAGTTTCGGCTGTATCTCTGAGTTAGCTTTATTTAAGCTTAGTTAAGTTTAATTTTCTATTAAGTTAAAGCCTAAGTGGAAGCTTTGCTGTGCACTCCGAGTTAGGAGTTAATTGTATCATATTTATTCTGAGAAATAAAGGGGAGTTAACCCTTCTTAAGTCTTACGTCTCTGTTAACACACTTAAGCGATTATTCGCTTCTTAGTGTTTGTGGGCTTCAAGGATGGAACACTGAATTGAGTAAGTAAAACTCCACACAATATTATCTAAGATAGAATAACACACCGCACAAACCATGGAAACTAATCCTGTGAAAATTTGCAAATATAACGCTGATTTTCGTTGTTTTCTTCTAAATTAATAGAGTATTATCTTGTTTGATACACCATCTCTTATGTCTGCGGATGAGTAAGATTTTAGATTTAAACGTATTGATGTTGGTCCTCCAGTTTCGTCACTAGTTCTCTACCTCGTACATTCTGTTCTTGAGCTAGCTATAGAAAGGTCCTGGTTCAGAAATTTGAGAGAATGACTGCATCATCTGTGTAACAAGCGGTGGGGGCAGTTTGCATCATCTTCGAACATAGAAAAGTCCATAACATAAACGAAATCGGCCAATAATCGACCGCTACAGCACTCCGGCTTAAATCTCGGTGTTACTATTAGAGTAGAAACTGCCTTGTCTGGCATTGAAAGTACGGTCTTAAAAATAGTTAATCAATAATACGATTTCTTGATTGATGTCCATGTTAATAAGTTCATATGCAAGGAGGGTCTTGTGCCAGGCGCAGTAGAAGAATTTCGCCAAGCCTAGCATAACGAAAGTTACGACCTGATGGTTTGCGGAAGGCAGCGTTTCAGGTACAACGATATGGACCAACTGCGTTGTACCTTTTTCGAAATCCGAAATGCTGATTGAGGAGGACATTCAGATTATCAATTAATTCAGATTATTAATCAATTTAAAATGATTTCTTCAAAGATATTTCCAAGAGAAGGCAATGGGCTAATCGGCTTGAAGTTTCAAATTTTCTGAAGTTTTTTCCCTGCTTTGTGGATATGAATAACCGTGGCGTGTTTCGGCGCCACGGTGAAATAATTTCAATTAAGAGAAGCATTGAATGTATGACAGACCTTTGTGATAATGTTCCCAGGCCGGTTTTTAATCATTTTGTATTAAATACTATTTCCTGTTTTGCCTTACCGCTCTTTCAAGTAGTGACTATTTGCTTGATTTCCGAAAAGGTGAACTGAGGAATATTTTGAATAGAAGGTTGGAGTAATTAATGTTTAACAGTATCGTTTACATATTGGGTGAAACTAGGGTTGCATGGATGTTGGTTAGTCTGGAATTGTTGCTTGAAGTCGTTGACAAAAGCGGTCGCTTTGTGTTCTGTGTAAATGAGCTTGGAGTTAGTGCTGATGGGTATATTGTTGGATTTGTTGCTTTTTAAATTTTGAATAAAATTCCAGAAAGCATTATCTTCTGAATTTTAGTTATCAGTTTTTTCCATTTCAGGAGCTTTTCTTGTATTAGCTGATCAAACTTGATCTTTTTCTTCATTCTGTGGATTTCTGATTTGGCAGAGGGATCACGTAAGTAGACGAGAAGCTTGCGACGTCTCTTACCTTCGTGAGTATACTTTTTCATACTATATTGAGGAGTCTAAGAGAGTGAGTTTTACGCTTGGTTTCAACGAAGATTTGACCATGTGCTTTAATAATTGCTTCCGTGATGGACTGCTTTTTCGATTTCATAAGGATTGTAAAGGGAAACCGAGAGAGGAAGGATTCTTTATCTCGAAACGCTGACCGTTCAGTGATTTTCATTGTGCTTTCGCTTTTCTTTTTGTAGATCGAGACCAATGGAGTAACAAAGAAGCCAGAAAGGACCAGTTGGCAGAAGGCGACATAAAACCCATAATTGATTCAAAGGAATCTTCAAACCGAAAACCTACCTGGTAGGATATTTCGATTTGTACTCCTACAAAAAACAATATTGGGCTCTCTGAGAATCACTCTATATTCGAATCGGCGTTGTGTACTGGAAGTTCGAATCGAATGATGGAAAGAAATTTCGGTGGCAGCTGATACTTCTAAAATCACGGAGTCCGGACTCCTTGAAGAATTACATAGCTGTGTAACGGGAGGCTACTTCGGAATAATCAAGACGTTGCAGAAACGTTGCTTGAGAATGCTTCCACTGGAGTAAAGCAAGATACGACGTGCAGAAGTTGTGCCGATCTTGGAATGTCTGTGCGAGTTGGAAAGGACTAAAGAAACGGAACCGAGAGAAACTGGAACGTTACAGTGTAGGAGCACATTTCGAACGCATCGCTTTTGACATCCTGGGACCTCTGACACGAATTGCTGTGGCAATAATTACATTCTCGTTGTCATTGATTATTTCACCAAGTGCCCTGAACCATGTCCTATTTCTGATCAAGGGGCTGTCACGTTAAAGGTAATGATACTGAAATAGGTTTCCAGGTTCGGCTAGCCTTTTGAGTTATATTCCGATAAAGGGAGAAATTTTACATTGGTTTTAATCAAGGAACTATGCAAGCTACTGGGCATCGACAAAACCCAAACGACACCTTTACATGCCGAGTCCTTAATAACATCTAGTTTTTGGTTTCCAGAAACCAAAAGACTGAGACAAGAAATTGCCACTAGCCTATCATAGTGCTGTCCACGAGACTACCGGCTATTCCCCGTCGCAGATGCTCTTCTTTCGGGACTTCGTTTGCCTTGTGATGACGCATTTGATCTCGCCTCGTATGCTCTTCCGTCGCTTAAGGAGTGCATCCAAGACCTCCCTGCACGGCTGGATGTAGTGCAAAATTTTTCACGAGAGCTAGTCAACACGGAAAAGATGAAGACTCGATATGACACGAGAGGTACAGGACATCGATTCAACGAAGGTGGCAAAGTGTGGTTGTGGAATCCGATTCGACGGAAAGGGTTCTCTCCTAAACTACAGTCACCTTGGAATGGCCCTTACACAGTCCTAAACAGGGTGAACGACGTCGTCTGTCGGATCCGCAAGTCACCTAATTCTAAGCCTAAAGTCTTTCATTACAACAAACTAGCCCCTTACTATGGTCATACTACGCAGTTTCCATAGTGTATATAATGTAAATAGTATAGTGAGACCGGGGTCCTATTTGTCTATAAATATTTTAGTTTACGCATTTGTTTATTCGTTTAGCATTTGCTTTATGTCATTTATTGAATTACTTTCGAAATAGTGCACTGATTTTCCTTAGTAAGGATGGCTTCCTGTCCAGGGATTGTACTGTCCGGGATGTGCTGTCTTTGGAAGGGAGCAATGTTGCGAATTTTGTACATAGATAGATGATTTTAGTGCAATCATATGTCGAATTGGTGTATTTTTCTATGTAATGTAACGCATTGAATTGTGTAGAGAGCAATCTATGTCGGAAAGTTAAGAATACTGCGGCAATTTCATTTATCACTGAATAAATGGGTATCTCGGTAATTTGGCGCGATATCTTCAAGCTGGGAACGAGTTTGGCGACTTATTTTGTCGCCGCATTTGGCGAGAAATCACCAAACAACGCAGAACCTGGTGACCATTTGGCGGCATTTTGGTCTGGTCCCTTGGTATCATCGTAATAAGCATTGTAACTGAATAAATGTAATTGATCACTATATTAGTTTCAACAGTAATTTGCCCTCATATTGCCTTCCAATAATTTCGAAAAGTAGAAAGTACTAGAAATATCTCGATGGAGAGGCTGCAGAGAGCATTTTCTCTCAGTTGTTGTTGTTATTGTTGAGAGTTGTTAGTTCAGCGTGAGTTCGGATTACTGAGGTATTTCCTGCTTAGTTTTGTCTTTAGATGCCTTTGCATTGCATTGTGTTTAACATTCTTAGTATTCTGAAGTACTGATTGTACGCTGTGATACTGTGAACGCCTGTACGAGTGTTTCTGTGGAAAATTACAGAACTTTGAAGTGTTTCATTTGATAAAATACATTTTATTAACCTTTCATTGGATCTGTGTTCATTCAGTCTATTACGACCCCGTACGCATGCAACAGTATTATTACCATCTATAAACCATACATAGCATATGAAATGAGCATCCTTATTATTATTCGTAGCATCATCTAGCTGCAATCCAAGTTGTACTTCTTTAATTTTTTCATTTAATTGATCGTGGATATCCTTCGATTAATTATGTTATTGGGAAAAAGAACTTTTAAGAAAAGCTTCTTAGCAGACTCACCAACCATAATGTTAATTATATCTACAGCAGCCGGTAGAATAAGGTCTTCTGCAATGGTAATTAGGCTTCTTACATTTCACGATTCCGTAAACCACCTTATAAGATGCTGGGAAAGCATTGTTTTGGCAATGATGCAGTCTTGAAAAATGCTTTTTTTTTGTTCTTTCAGTTCTTTTAACTTTCTGACAAAAGCATCACGAGTTTTGCCAACCATGAGGTGGTGATTAGTTTCTAAATGGTGCTTCAATTTACTTGGAATCATACAGTCCGCTGGCAAAACTTTCATACACAATACACATTGCGGTCTTTGTTCATCATTCATTTCGGTTTACGTAAACAAAACTCTAAATAACTGTCATCATATTTACGATATTTTGTTTCTTCACAGTCGTGCCACTGGTTGAAGACATACTTTCTTCATCTGCACTATCACATTTATTACTGTTCAAACATCAGTCCATTATCAAAGATAAAAGAGCTGAAAATCGCAAATCTATGTATCAAAGACAACAAATAAAAAGTAATATATCACTAACTATACTACATTGAACTAATTTCTATCACTGTTTATTTATATGAAACGCTAATTTCACTAGATTTAGATTATAAACCGACTGGCTAAATTCAACCTTATATGCTTTCCGCAAGATCTTCTAAAACAGTCCAAATATGTAGCTAAAGGTCTAGGCACCTCGAGGAGTATATAAAAGCGCGATAGATGTTATTGCGCGATCGAGAAGGCGCGTCTTCTCACGTTTGCAAGCCGGCGACTTTAGTTTTATACAGGGCCAAGTAAAAACAAACCATGCAAAAAATTTAGTGATTTTTAGGTTCGCACTTTGTTTTTTTCTTTAGTTAGGCCAAATGTCTTGGTTCAATTAATTATGAAGCTTTTACAATATTTGGCGGCGCTTCTGTGAAGAGGCCTCGGCGCACAGTTTGGGAACCACCGTTTTAAACTCTTGAAAGTTTTATCTCTTCCTTGGCTCAGAATAAATTACGTTATTATTAGTGACATATTTCTTCTGCCATAGTTCAATAAATATCATAGCGATTATTTTTTAACTGTCTTTTAGTGCTACTTTACATATTTACCTGCGTAAGTTCTTTTTGTTTCATTTCATTTCCAAAATCATGGTAATAGGTACAAATGCGACGAAATCACCGTTGTAATAAAGTACGATGCTTTTAATTTAAATGTAAAGACTCGACCGGTTATGGAATACTGACTATAGTTTAGTAGTGAGGTTGATTATTCGATGCTCGTTATAAGGAAGTTTGACTGCATTCACTTCTAAGATTGTGTGTTACACAATATTCAAAATTCGCAGAAAATGAACGATTGCTAAAATTGAAAGTTTAAAACGGAAAACTTCATCACAACATCATTGTTTCGTAAAAGTATGAAATGAAATTTTATGAAAAGCTCATTTATTAACCTAAAGAGAAACCTTTTCTCAATGGTGAATTTGTTAAATCATGTCTGCTTGAGTCAGCCCAGAGAATATACCCAAAGAAACTCGATTTCTTTCTCTATCAGTCTTTCCACGATAATAACTGTTAGAAGTACTGAGAACATCGGACCCCACATCAAGAGTCAATTAACCCTGCTTTAGGCGGGCGGTTGACACCTGTCAGCTACACACTTATCGAGGATTAAAAGAAAGGCAAAATATGTTTTGATTTTCTTAAGTTAAGTTTCTTAAGTGGTTTTATTGGCTATTGATGAGTCAACAGACATTATTGATATTGGCCAATTGCTGCTATGTTTGCGAGGAGTCAGTACTGAGTTTGAGGTGACAGAAGCATTAGCTTCTATGAAGTCTGCATGAAACAACTACAGTAGAAGATATCTTCAAGGAAGTCAAAAAATCGTTAACACAATACAATTTGCAATGGAGTCAGGTAAAGTATACCGCAACTGATAGTGGTAAAATACATGGGGAACGATAAAAGGATTATCTGAACTTTTTTACCTTTTAAGGCTTTTGGAGAAGCTAAACATTCTAAATTTCTGGTAATTCATTGAGATATTCAGGAGCAATCAGTTTGAAACGTTTGTGGGTAACACCTCAAACTGTCATGTAACCAGTTGTGCCTGTGTTTAATTGTATGGACTCTCGTGGACTTAACTGTTTTCAGTTTGATAATTTCTTTTAGGGATCAATGCCGAATATCCTGATTTGCTCTACTACATAGCAGTTCGATGGTCAGTAATGCAAAAGGTTTACTGAGATATTTTTGAATTCAGACAAGTAACAGAAATGTTTTATATGAGAAAAACTACTTGCCACCATTTTATTGAACAATGAATGGCTATAGAAAGCAGCATCTGATATAGAAATTAGCGCGTATCTTAATGTAATTTAAAATTACAGAAAGAAATAATGCTTATATGTGAAAATGTTCAATTGTATAGCCATACCGCCGAAAACTTGTATTGTTTGAAACACAAATCATATTAAACAAATTTAATCATTTTCCATGCTGTAAAAAATTTCATATATCAGCAACATTAAGATTCCCGCCCCCCCAAAACATTTGCTACAGGTATATTTTTTTAGCTTGAACTACAGTTATAACAGCGGTTGCCTAATCTTGAATCAAGGGCCAAAGATATTTCCATGTTTCAAAACCCATTTTGACTGTAAAACCGAGGATCTTCTGTCTGGCTTTGAGTTGAAAGTTACTGATCTGAAAAATGTTTTATATGCTTATAATAATGTTCAAAGAAATTGATATAATCGATTTCTATAAATATCTTTCGGTCATACATATATACATATGGTCAATTAAAATCATATCCACGGAGATTTAGTTATATCTATTTGAAAGTTCTTTACCAATGTGAAGGAACATTTTCGAAAACGAAGCATGTATTTCTAAACGAAGCGAAGTCATAATACAGATCATTAATAAGAAATGACCAATTGAAACAAACTTTAGTGATAACAATAAACTTTAATGGCAAGTTCAAAATCCATGGAAAAAATGTGATGAAATATTATCTCAGAAAAAACAAATTATATTCTTCGCATTAATACCAAATTGAATTTGGTCTGTGATATGCTCATTAACAAATGAAATATTTCATTCTGGTTTTGTAAATGTCAGCGAAGTATGTATAAATTATAAATATTATGTAAAAATAAAAAATTTCGAAACTGTTTTTTAAATATATTTTATTGCCATTGTTGCTGGTCCTCCAAGATTAAATTTTTTATGATCTAGTCAGTTCCAAGAAACGTTTGCCTGCCCTTGCCCTGAAGGAAAACAATAACTAAAAATCTAACGTAGACACCACATGACTTGTAAGTCCATTAAAATATACTAATTTTTTGCTACACTTAAACATACTTTCTCGAATTATTTTAACGAAATTAACTCATCCTTCTCGGCAAGTGATGCCAAAAATGATATCAAAAATTGCAAATTTTGAAATTAAATATCTCGGTCAGTTTTAGATGTAAGGGAGTGAAACTACCTGTATTTTTATTTTTTCATAACGAGTATAAAACTTTCTCAAATATCAGTACAGGAACCAAGACACCACATTAAAAGTTATATTTTGTTATTTGTCCAAAACTTTTATTTTTTAAATTTGAAAATATGAAAACATGAATATTTTCGTCATTTAAAACTTATCCGTAATTGGAAGTATATGTCTACAACCAACAATTGGAAAATAAAGGCCGGGTAAAGACTTTGGTGCTGGGCAAGAGGAGTGGGGACATATATATACACTCTTAGACCAAAAAAACGACGCACCAAGATGGAGTTATCCGAATGGGATGAAAATCGGTAAAAGTAATGTTCATGTACAAAAAAAAACAAATGATTACAGTTTGAGAAAAATTGAATGATTTATTGAAGTGATAGTGGAAAAGTCAGTAACGCGTTTGTCCACCTCTGGCCCTTATGCAAGCAGTTATTCGGTTTGGCATCGATTGATAGAGGTTGCGGATGTCCTCCTGATGGATATCGTACAAAATTCTGTCCAACTGGCGCGTTAGATCGTCAACATACCAAGCTGCTTGGAGGACTCTGCCCATAATGCTCCAAACGTGCTCAATAGGAGAGAGATTCAGTGACCTTGCTGGCCAAGGTAATGTTCGACAAGCACTAAGGCAAGCAGTAGAAACATGTGCAGTGTTGTTGCGGGCATTATCTTGTTGAAATGTAAGCCCAGAGTGGCGTGATATGAAGGGTAACACAATTTGCCTTAGAACTTCGTCGACGTACCTCTGTGCTGTAAGGTTGCGACGGATGACAACCAAAGGGGCCCTACTATGAAATGAAATGGCACCCCAGACCGTCATTCCTGGTTGTCGGCCTGTCTGCCGGAAGACAGTCAGGTTGGTATCACACCGCTGTCCGGGGACTTGCTGGCCAAGGTAATGTTCGGCAAGCACTAAGGCAAGCAGTAGAAACATGTGCAGTGTTGTTGCTGGCATTATCTTGCTGAAATGTAAGCCTATGGTGGCGTGAGATGAAGGGCAACACAACGGGCCTTAGAACTTCGTCGACGTACCGCTGTGCTGTAAGGTTGCGACGGATGACAACCAAAGAGGTTCTACTATGAAATGAAATGGCACCCCAGACCATCACTCCTGGTTGTCGGCCGCTGCCGGAAGACAGGTTGGTATCACACCGCTGTCCGGGGTGTCTCCAGACTCGCCTTCGCTGGTCATCGGGGCTCATCGCTGAAGACTATTCTACTCCAGTAAGTCACATTCCAGTGCAAATGAACCCGACACCACTGCAAACGGGCTTGACGTTGTACAGAGATCAATGGTAGTCGCCGCAAGGGGCGCCGTGACCTTAGCCCCCTTTCTGTGAGCCGTCTATGAATGGTCCTTTGCGGTCACTGAAGCACTAGTTGCACGTACAATCGATGATAATGATGCATCTGGGACTGTGAGCGCCGCTTTGACGATTGCTCGGTCTTCACGTTCTGTCTTTTCTCTAGGCCTACTGCTTCCTTCTTGACGCTGTGTGCGGAAATGGTTCACCCATTCCTGCCAACATCGTCTAATAGTAGCATCGCTCCTGCTCAAATGTCGAGCTATTCGCCGATAAGGCCGACCGACTTCTGAACCCAACTACACGACCTCTCTCAAATTCTGACATCTGCGCATATCGTTCGCGCACTTGTATGCGAGGCATCGTTACTGTCTACCAGAGTACACGGAATAAAATTCGTGAAGAATGTATGACCTGGAATCGTAATTTCTCCTCTTAAATATCCTGCCAGTTGCTCAAATCAGATGTGCTGTAGCGACAACCGTTCATTCATTGGCAGCCAAAATGTAAAATTTTGCATTTTCCGTCGAAACCTTTATGCATATCAATTTGTGCCCAATTTGCTTTATATCTTCTCGGTGCGTCGTGGTGCGTCTTTTTTTTGTCTAAGAGTGTATATATATACCTTTGGCATTGCCGATTGCAATAAGCAATAAAAAAAGGGGTATGCACAACTAGATGTTACAGCAATCCTTTATACAAAATGTTTTATGTTCTACTCGTAATTGCTTTTGAGTTATGAGAGATACATACATACATACATACCTAGGTACAGGTATCACCAAAAATCCATTCTTAATCCCTTTCACAATCCGTTTAGGAATAAAGAGTCCTTTATTCTGTCTGCAAGTAAAGACGTCAAAAAAGAAAAAAATAGTCAAAACAGAGTTGGTAAGAGTCAAATTGGATAATTCTGTTGAAATCTGAAACCTGAAAATTTTTCCGATTACAACACTTCCTTTACTTCGTACAGGGATATAAAAATAAGTTAGTAATTCAAAATTACTAATTTGTAGTTTATATTGTTTTTGAAATTTTTCTGTGCAAAAACCTCATATTAAACTGAAATAAATACATTTATAAAGTTCAGATACAAGTGAATTAAAATACTGGCATCGATTAATTTCTTTTCTTTGTGTGTGTAAAACGGTATTTGTAAAATATAAGAAAAATGTTCTGGTTTTAATATTTTTTTAGTAAGCCAGACCTTTATTCTTAAAAAATGTAAGTTCTTAAGTTTCCATTATTAAAGTCTAAACAGTAAAATACGATAGAAAGAATTTATTTGTCTTTTTAAGTTGCTACTAAAGAATAAGAAAGGAATGGTTTACTGAACTCTGGTAAAAGATCCTTCTGAACATCCGTGTTTAAAAAGAAAAAGCGAAAATTAAATAAATTTTTTAATAAAAAAACTTCAGTTTTTTAAAATTTCGATGTTAAAAGTAACTTATTATGTAACTTTAAAGGTGATTTACACTAGTATCACCTGTAACTCAAGCGGAAGATATAAAAAAATGATCAAACGAAACGTAATTAAACAAACAGATAATTTAATTCCTAAAGAGAGATATGAGTGTTATTCTAAGGGCTGTAATAATTTTTAACTGTAAGAATTTTTATAATTCTTACAATTCTGTAATAAGTTTTAACTGTAAGAATTTTTAAAACATTTTAATAACAATTTATGGCAGACCATAGCCATTGCTGGGTACCACGGTACAACTGTTCTGAATTTCTTTATGTTAGTTAAATGCACAAGACAGTGAAGCTTCAATCCAACTCTTTATTAGCTCATAAACAATAAATTAAAATTAATTGATTATTTGTATTTTACAATAGTTTCATTAATTTATAAAAATAAACAACCACACTTAATTTTACACTCAAATAACCGTTCTGAGCTTTCGAAATTTATCTCCGTAGAAATAAATTTTGCGAACAACTTGTGCATATACGGAGACAGAATAACGTTAAAATACCTAGAAGAATCCTGACCTTTCAATTAATAAGGGTGCGTGATTAGGTTATTTAGTAGTTCTTACTTTAACTTGTTTTCCTTCCTCAACAGAAGTAAAATTAAATTTTAAAAACTGCAGAGAATCTAGTAACCAACTTTATAATTATGCTGGTTGTCTGGTGGGGAAGAAAAAAATCCATATGGAAAATAATGAGCGTGTTAATTCAATGTTTGCTCTTCTTCATCTTGTTAATGAGCAAATATATTATTTATATGTCGTATTATTATAAAACAGATATATCAATGATACATCTGTGATTTTTGAGTAAAGCCAATAACTGCCAAGAAAGATCATGGCTCCAAATGACTGATTAATGTCTGGTAGCATTAGATCATTGATTAGCTAAAACAGTATGGAATATTTCAACAAATGTAATATCATTTAAACTGAATATCCAGTTTCATTCGCTGTTACTGAGAGATCTGTTTCCCCAAATGGCTAGACACGTGCTCCTCAACCACTGTATGAATGGAAAATATCAGCAACGATGTATCCTTTTGAGCAAGTTCTCATTGCTGCCAACGAGAAAAAAACCAAAGAATTTTTTATTTCCAAAATTTATTTTGTGGCCTAATGAAGTGAAGATGAGAACAAAATTAATAGCAAACGTGTCCCAGTTATTTACTTTTCCCTTTCTCAAAAAGTTTTGGTAATGCTCTTCGAAATTTTATTTATTCCCCAAATTTCAGAAATGCTTATATGAGTTTAATTGAATTAATGAAAAAATTTGCTTAGTATAATCGTATATTTAAGAATTAATCAGTGTAAAAGAATCAAAAAATGTTGTAACAGTATACTTCTATTTATGCTAGAAGAAATATAAATTTCCTATAGCATAATAATTAACAATTAAATTTGCTTTTCTCCATCTCTGTTTTAGAACTAACATTTTTACTTGAAAACTGAAACCACAAATGTTTTTTTCTATGCATTTTAATATAATAGATTTTAAACCATATAATTTAAATGCTGCTATTCATTAAGGCCACTTATTATTTTTTTAAATAAACATTCTGCAAATACACTGGTGTGCAAAAATTAAGGACGAGACGGTTTTTTCAATATAACTTTGTACAAAAGCTTTCCAAATCAACACATTTAATACCGTAAGATCCCTAATACATAAGGACATGAGTAATGTAAGCAACACTTACTAAAAGAGAAATCAGAGGGATAAAAAGAAGCTTTATTGAAAAAGTAGCATGGAGCGCAATGCGGCTGAAGGCCGAAACATCCCTGTGATGGGTGTCCAGCAAGAAACATCCGGTCTTTAATAGGGGATATGATCTCCCCAGACTGCTAGGCAGGTTTCACATCATTTGTGCATGCTGGATATGTGGTTGTTAATGAGCTGTTGAGACACTGCTGCTCGTTCCTCTTGTAGCATCAATCGCAGTTTCGGAATCGCTACTGGCGATAAGTTGCGTGCTGCCACGGGTCTCCCTAGTAAGTTCAGTACATGCTTGACTGGAATATACCGGTCATCTGCGGGTGTGGTTCCTCATGCAAGACCACTACTAAACCCCCAGATAGCTGTTCCTGTAGTTTGAAATTGTCTCCAAAGTCGTGAAACGACGCTGTGAGCAATTCCGAACTCTGCAGCCACACTTGTCACACTGCGGGCTTCCTTCAACTTCCCAATGATTCGACCTCGGGTAAAAGCATCCAGATGTCGTCTAACAGATTGATTATTCGCCATTTCTCGCCGAGGCAGCAACTCGGTGATTTTAACTGCTATATGGCGTGCAATCTCTTTGCTAGAAATACTGATCTTACACCGACAACATGCTTTATACTACTCAGACACTCTCCCATTATGTCTACCTGCATATCTGCGCATGTGCTACCGTATATCACCTTACTTAATCTCCTGATTGATCTTTCTGTCCGCTCTGCCTCTTCGTTCAGCTGATATGCTAATTTTTCGACTTCGTCCTTAATTTTTGCACACCAGTGTA
>KK121779.1:5148-47282 GCA_000611955.2 Stegodyphus mimosarum
AGACGATTCAGACGACCATTCAATTAATTCAGTTCTCACGTCCCAACAAGGCAAAAATACATAAAAATTCGAAACATCCATATTAAAAATTACGAAGTAAATCTTAAAAGCTTACTTCCTCGAATAAATTCCAGAATGGATTAAGCATGGTTTAATTGGCAATAATAAAAAAAAAAGGCGTTTTCTTTGTTGTTGCGAAGCTTAGTTTCTCTAGATTGGCAACAAATCCACTATTCTGCTAAGTTACAAATGTAAACAAATATGGCCGTTATGGTAAAAATCAATATGCTTATGCCGCACTTAAACTACTTTTAAATTGTCAATAATTCTACAACTATAACATGCAGGTTAACTAAAGGCATAAAAATCTTAACCGGCAAATAAGAATAACATAATTCAAGTAATCCTAAAGCAAAAAAATGTGCAATTTGCCAACATATAAGAATAAAGGAACTGAGCCGAGTAACAAACTGGATAAAGCAATCCCACATACGAAATTTCATCGGTCTGAGGCTATTTGTCTTTGTGTTATGCGAAATACATACATACGTACACACGCCAAGAAAAAAGTCTCTTCTGAATCCATTTTAAATCAATTTTATAATTCGTTTGGGGAAAAAGAGTCCTTTATTCTATCCTTACGTACAGATGTCACGCGAAAACATCGTTAAATTGCCTTCGATAGCGGTCGAAATGGATATTTTCGTTGAAATATGATGCCCGAAATTATTCGCTATTACAGTACTTCTTTTTACTGCGTACAAGGAAGTAAAAAGGTCTTTTTATTATCGAAAATGAAGAGAAAAACTTGTACAAACCTTCTTACGTCAATGCAAAGAAAGTGTCAATAAGGGGTTTATGACTGTCACAGGATTCTCTTCTAATGCGAAATTATAGAGAAGAAGAGTGGAAACAAGGGCTAAATCACCTCAAAGTGCTATCCAGAGAACGTTTTAAGTCCGATTTTTGCAGAAAAAATTTCATTTCTTTATCCCAATAACTTTCAAAGAGTGAAACTTCGTCAAAACAAAGCAACAAGTCATACTTCGAAAAGTACCACTGCTTTCCTTGGGGTAAAAAAAAAAAAAAAAAAAAGATTGATACAGATATTGCATATATACCTTTTCAAAGCATTCCTTCGAAGCCCTTGACGTTTACCTGTGGACTATAGTGCTTTTGGTCTGTCGAAAAGCTTTCTAAGCACAAATTAACCGCGATTGATAAGACTCTGGAAAGTAGAGGAAGAGGAATGGCAATCTTACGAAAAGGCCTTGGTCATGGAAATGACGATGCAGATTTATAGTCGAGGAAAAAGGCTGTCAGATCCAATATTTAAGAAAGTACTGTTTGCATTTTAAGCATTAATTAAATGGCCCTGATATAGTTTTAAAAATGTGTAAACACCCTCTGTATTAGAAGTCTGTTTAGGAAAGAAACTAAAGAAAGAGGGAAGAGTAATGGGATGATGGAGGCACAGGAAAGAAAGTATATAACGTGTTGGTAATAATTTCGAAATGTCATCTGTGAAGAGATTTTTATTTGACTGATAGCTGTAACAGGATATGGAAAAGTTTCCACAGTATATCAATCGTTTCTTTGAACCAGACGTAGCAGAGAAATCTGGTAAACTACATGAGAACGCAGATATTAATCGTCATATTTGGAAATGTCCAATTACTTTCGCGATAAGGAGAAAATTCTTCAGTGAAGCTTTTTTTCGTAATAATAAATTGCTCTTAACATTTCTAAAATACTGTGCCGGTCAACAAATAGTGATGAAGTTTATTACAAAGGCAGATGATATAATTTTAGATACGTAATACTGAGGACTAATAACTTTTAAACTTCTTTCGCTTTACAAATATAATGTTCTTATAATTAGAATTTTTCAGTGTTATGCATTTGCTAATGTTATGCCCAATAGACATAAATTTTATTTCGTTTTCCCCCTGACACATTTGTGATTTTTTGTTTTGTTCTAAATTTTCTTATATTTTATGTTGCATACGTCAGCTTTGACCACTTGGTGTGGCCATGTATTTTCAACAGAGCAAAACTGTGTCTTATTTTCTTGTAACCAATTGACTTTATCTCTTTTACTATTGTGCTTGGTATGCTAGCTTTTAGTTGAACATGTATTAATTTTTCTTAGTTAGTTAGCCTTCTAAAAATTTCATTAAATTAATAAGACTTTTTATCAAATCATAAATCATGGATAAATAAATCGATAATGATCAAAAATGCACATTACGATTTTCGATATTTGTGAAATAATTTCGAAGGCATTTATTTTTTAAAGCACACAACATTTACAAATTGATAATTTTTAGAGGAGGTCGACTCCTTATATGCTAGGTCACTTTATGTAGCGAAGTTGATTATGATAGCTTTCTTCAGCATTTCATTAAGATCAGTTTCAATGTATGTCGATTAAATAAAAATAGTCGATGTATATATCCGATAATGAAAACTCGCGGTATGAGTTTCATATTTTGTGAATAAGAACAGAAAATTCAGTTTAAATAATAAGATTTCTAAAATAACCTACTGTCATACTTTTGTAACTAAGATCATTACTAACTGTCAAATTTTTCTAACTAACTATCTGATTAAAAAGTGCCACTATACTAAGCATTCTATTGCGAAAGACCGAAACGGTCTATGGACAATTCAGTCTTTCACATTAACATAGACATGCTATATCTATCCGGGAATGTCAACATTCACCGAGTCGCTTGGTATATGTCCGAAATATTTGCTAAATATCCTTATTTCTCACTTACATCGGCAAATGTCGACATTGCCATGCATTGATGTTGAATGTTGAATAAAATATTTTGTTACGTTTCTAAATCATACTTTATTATTAAATCATATTATGATATATGTCAAAATAAGAAAAAGCTTAAGTAACAGCACATTAAAAAAAAGTTGAAGGCTTTCAGATTTTATTATTACGCCCAAAGGGACGTTTTTAACGTTTTGTGTGTTACCTTTATTTATTAAATATCACGTTCTTCGCACTTAAACCATAAAATTCAATTCAACAGCAATGTCACAAAATAATTTAAAAAGAGCATATCTTTAGAATTTCCGATACGGAGTCTCGTGCATTGAAGACAGTTTTTTTTTTTCGTGCAGTGTTGCCATTCCTCGCTTTGTAATCGTTGAGTTTCTCAATCAAAAATTCGTTAAAGCTTTACAAAATATGAAATAGATAATAAAACAAATTCCAAATTCCAAATTGGGCTTCAAGATGTCCATGTTCGGGTGGAGACGTACGCTATTCGAAGTTTGATGGCTTTAGGTACCGTTGTTTTAGCACAATGCGAGAAACATACATACATACATTTATGCAGATCCGTCATATTTAATTTCTTTAATACATAGAGGCAATATTTGGTGACATCAATTTGAAAAGGGATTTAGACTCTTAAAGGTTTCGACGCAAAATGCCAAAACGAAATTAATAGCCCTTTGATCTAATAAACTCTTGAACACAAAAGGAACAGTACAGTTCTGAATGAGAAAAGAAAATAACGCCAATAATAAACTTACTTAATCATGTTATAAGGTATTTCTCCCCCCCCCTTTATTCGCATGCTTTTGTGGTGTAGTGGTCAGCACGCTCGACGCGTAACTGAGAAGTCCGTGGTTCGAGTCCGGGCGAAGGCGTTGCTCATTTTTCAATACTCTTAAAAAAAAAAAAAAAAAAAAAAATAATGTCTCTACAGTGTGATTGACGTTATACAGTCTTATTTATTGCAACAACAACTGGTGACGGTCCTATTTTACAGAAATATGAACAAATATTCGGTCATTTCGTATTTGGAGAATGTCGACTTTCACCAATTTCGGTCTTTCACGGTGGTATCTACACTAGTATCGGTATTACTTATGCTTTTAAGAAAAACACTCGTCGGTATTCTAGGCGAAATATTATTACATTTTTATCCAATAACGTGTCACTTGAAAACTATCTTACCTAAATTAACTTTACTACATCTGATAACATATTCCTTAACGTATTATTTAACTAGAACTTGCAAATGTCTGATTTTGTAATCATGCTACATTTTGAACTGTGGAGTGAAGAAATACGAAGAAAAGCTCACGGAATTTCAGAAAATAATTTTTTTAAACATTCAAACAACAACATTTTATAATAATAAATAAATTATATGAATGAAATGAATCAAAATAATTGGGTAATCAAAACTCAATAAATTTCCATAAGTTTCCACTTAAGAGAAATTAATCTATCTAGATGTTCTTAGACAACATGGATGATTAAATTTATTAGGCATATTTGCAGAACAGAAATTATTCTAGTTTTATCAGAAACAATCAAAGTTTAGAAATGTCTTAGGCACACATGTTGCTCAAACGTGTTTGTTCCAGTGAAAATAGGTTCAAGTATTGCAGGTAAAGAAATTAATACGTCTTAAGCTCTTTGAAACAAGTTAATGATGCATCAGAAGGGAATAAAATGTTCATTTTAGTGAAACATATGCCAGCTGAAAAAATAAGTAGGGTATTAACAAAAGTTTTAATTTGTTGGACCATCAAGGAGCCTAGAATAGCCTTTGAAGGAGTGCCGATACTTCAGGTTTTAAACGGAAAGGTTAGGTGAGCTGCATTCTGGTATGACTGGTGTTGGCAATCGTCCGTACTTTTATTTCCATAAGAAAAATAAATAAAAGAGGGAGTGTTTCATTTTAATTTTGAGTTGTTTTTGTTTGTTTGTATTTAGAAACCTTTTAAAACTTCGTATATAATTCATAAGCACTGAAGCAAAAAGGATTTTAGCAGTTAATCTATCCATCATTCAGAAAATATTCTGAGAAATAATATTCTACTATAAAATCACGTTTAATCTCATGAAATACGTTCTCCAAGACGCAGTATCATTTATACTTGTTCATAAAGCATCTTCCGTAGAGATTCTAGTTTTAGACATTAAACAGTGTAACAGATAATAAACATATTATTCTTTTGTTAATGTTTCGTAATTGTTTGGTTTTGATTAAAAAGAAGTTTAGTAACACACTTGCGTTATTGATTGGCATTTTATGAGATTTTTCTTCTTTGAATTCTTATGCTTTCTTTTATATTGTCAGCACGTTGAGATAATATATTGCAAATCATGTCATTTTTTAGGGAATGAAATTTTTACGTTCGTAATTTGTAGCGCAGTATCAAGCAATTATTGTTTTCTAGTAGAATAACTTTACAAAGTACTTGAGCTACAGGTTAGGTTATTCAATTATGGCAAAGCACACGAGGGCTATCTGCCTAAGGGGAGGGATGCCTTCGTGGAGGACTTTCTAAGGGAAACTGGCTCGTATACACGTTACACATCGAGAAAAACCACGAAAACACCCATGCAGCCAGCCCGTTCGCGGGATTCGAACCTCGGACCGAACTACCAGTGTTCAGCGTCTTTACCGCTCGGCCGCCGGTGGGCCCTTGAGCTACAGAAAACACTTAGTTTAATTTAAAATATGATACAGAATTAAAGGTTTAAACTTTCAAATAGAAATTAGGAAAACTTTGCAATGTATTTTAACAAATAAATGAAATTCCTTAAGCAATGCCCTTAATTATCGGATATGATAAAGAAAATAAGAATATGAGCTCAGTGCACCAAAAATCTTTCCAGCTGTGTCGGTACGTGAAAGAATAGCTAATTTAATATGATTAGTAACAAATAGTTTCTACGAAACAAGTAAAATTTGCCAATCGAAAATAAGCACCTGTAGGTTTTAAGGAAGGAGAGGTCTCAATCATTAATAAAAGTGCAAATAATATAAAATCTAGTCAAAAGATTTAGATGTAGATCACAAAGAACTACACGATAAAGGGCCATGCGGTTGTGATCTTGAACATAAGCATGATTAAAACTTTATTTTATGCAGTTAGGAGTACAAAGGAATGCAAATGTGATCTATGTATACGCAATTTAACCTTCTAAGTGTTTCGAAAAATTTTCTGATTTAAGAAAATTAGAACATATTACTATTATCACAGTCTATAGAATTCTGACCTAATTAATTAATTAGCAAATGAGAACAAGGGAGAGGTTGGCTAGGGAAAGTTACAAATTCATATAAAAAGAAAGGAATAGTGATTTTTAATTTTAAATTCAGAGGTACAATAAGAAGCATAGTTTTAAAATATTTTGATAATACTTAAAACTATGCTTCTTGGTGGGCTTAAAAGATAAGGCTACGATTAAAAATTATTATAAGAGTTATGGTATTTTGGTTCACCATAGTTAATCTTTGTTGAATTGTACTCAAACCGCGCATATGAGATTTAATTTATTTTATCCTGGAAAGTTCATTTACCTATTTGCATCAGGCAAAAAAGTATCTAGGCAGCGCGCTATTAATTGGTCAAAGCACACAACCGTTGACTACGTTGAAGAAATCTCTTTCCATGCATAGATTAAACGAACGTCAATTAATTGAATGAATTATACATATGGGCATAAGCATGAGAAGATAAAGGATTAACTACCCGTTTTCCATATTCCATTAAGAATGTTATAAAGAGTATTTCATAGGAACAGAAACTTCTTGAAAGAATGTCTTCTCGATTTCGTTTTGAAAATTATGTATATATGAAAAAAGAAAACTTTCAAAAGTTGAAAATTTAAGACTGGGATATATGAATTACTTCAGTGTTGGCACTCCGAATGTAAATGTGTCATAATAACACACAATTTTTCAACGCAAATTGGGAAGTGTGACTGATGAGCACATAGGTTCTTACGTAGAAACTTGTTAGGATGAATAAACATGAGGGACACTTCAAATTCCCCACACTCTTCTTGAAGGTCCAGAATATTAAACAGATTTTCTTTAGAAGTGAATACCGAACATAAAATGGTGTATTTTTAGAATGAGTTCATTTATAATAAGAATCAGATATTCATAAATTGTTATGTAAATTTCAAAGGAAGTACATCGTATCTCTTTCTTTCAAACATCATTACTTTTGTATTTATTCACCTGTTTGAAACACCGCTATTTTGACAAATGGTCTCCAACTTGAAAATGCTCTGTGTGTTATTATTGTCAAAGGTCTTTCAGTTTTAGTATTCTGCATGTTAAAATGAGGCTTCTCTATAGATAAAGGACATTAGGAGTTCTTACAAAAATAAAGACTTACTAGAGTCTACTAAAAGTAATGCTATCAATCTATTCTTAAATCATCTCTCTCACTTTTATAGCTGCTCATTTTTTAAATAAGATCTGTGAAATTTAGATGACTGAGTAATTTTTAACTTAATGCTAAAAGAATTCAGAATAAGCTGCATCAACAATGCAACAAAATGAGCTATTTAGCTTTCAATTGAGTACCACTTAACTACACATCAAAAAACGCCGAAAGTAACAGAAAATTATCTTGTAAAAAACAGTAGCAGAAAATTATCATGTGAAAATATTTTTGTTATTTACATTAATACTTCATTTAAAAACATATATAATGTTTTTAAGATTCAAAACATTCTGCGCCTGCGGTAACTACAAAACTGTTAAAGAATAAATGCTGTGACACTAATTTTTGTTTTTGTTTTTTAAAGACATTTATGTAGAGACTATTCAACTACTCACCCGAAATAGTAACCTCCGATCTTCAAATTGCTAGCGCTACACCATAACGGCAGACAGGGGGTGAATGGTATAATTCCTTACAAATTTTAAGAAAGGAAATCGGTATCGTTTAGTGTACATTGCTTATTTTAAGTCATCATTGATGGTGACTTAAAATGAAAAACTTAATTTATTTAACAGAAAATTTTATTTACCATCGCAGTGGTCTTCAGATCAGATGTGAGTTTATTTGAGGGTAATCCTTGTAAATGAAGTGATAATTAGTGTGCACTGATAATCTAAAATGAATGAATATGCTTTTTAAAATCTTTGACAAGTTTTACATGAAAAATGATGGAATGAATTAATCTTAAACAGAAATGATGTATACAACCAAATTATTTTAAATACCTTACTGTTATCTGTTGATTTCAATTGCTTAAGCTGTCTGAGTGGTGACATGTATCTCAACCTTACATTTCTTAGTTTTAGCTATTCGATAGCAGATTTACTTGCGTAAAACTATTTTTACCTTGAACATTAGGTTTATAACCTCGTCGATTTGTTGGCATGGTTTTAAGAAAGTTAGCTGCTTTAGACTTAGACACGGGCTCTAATTCCGGAGAAGCCATGAATGCTTATAAAAATATAATAATTTTATGGCATGGGAGCACTTAATATACTATCGAACAGAAAATACTCTTGAGATGGTGGTGGTAGGGGAGAAAAGTGGGAGACCCTAGAATACGGAGTGTTTGTTCTCTATCAAAATCTGGTGTAAACCTTTGCTTTCTCATGAGCATAATTTGGTCAGTCCTGTGGGGAATCTTGGACAGCATTCTCGATGAGATGACTGATGAGTTCGGCGAAAATTTCCGATGCATGGTTAACCACCAAGTTCCGGCCGTCAGCAGAAAGGAAGATTTACACCCAATTCCCAGCCGAAATTGTCTTATAAAATGGAGTTGAAGGCTTGAAAATATGCTTTGCAATTAGCGCTTCATTTAGAATGCGTTTGCCACGGAAGAATAAAAAGAAATATAGATTTGACACTTTTTTCCTCTTCACCAAACGCTTAAATCCGAGATAAAAAGAAAAATTTTAGTTCAAGAAGTTGAAAATAATTGCAAACAATTTGAATGACGAGAAAGCTAAGAAAATGGAAAGGAAAATAGTAAAAATCCAATTATGGATACAGATTTGAACCGCTACAAATTCAATTTTAAATTCACAGAAAGTCAATACCACTACAAGCAGATAAGACAGAGGATTAATTACGGTATCGAGATAGTTATTAAGGGAATATTTCATTTCCATTCGTACAAGGAAGGTCTTCCAAATTTGAATTCTCAAATTTTCTTTAAAAATGTGGGTCTGTTTTTATAGAAACACAAAATGGTAAAAAAAATTGGCTGCTAATACTCTTTGGAAAATCTAAAAATATTGTTAAACATGAAATTTTTGAATTCCAGTGGCGAAATCTCTAACGAAATGGGACAGAACTTTAAAATTTCGTCAAGTCCTCAAAATAGCGCTGCCTCGCCAAGTATAGTAAATATTTTAAACTTCACGTTTACATCGATTCAGCAGTTAATATTTTTAACGTCATGTGCTTCTAAATGAGCAAGAACATTTGCAGTCCGAAATATGCCTAGGTATTTTTTTCATCTGAGGCAAAGAGGTAAATGAAATCAATATGCAATCAAAACTAAATGTTATCTGTATATGTCCATATTCAACAAATGTAATTATATATTTTTAATCATAACGTTATGCATTCAGAGCGTTAATGAATATAAAAATTTATAATTTTAAAAGAAAATGTTAAAGTGTACCTTTTTGATAAAACTGCAAATAACACTGAAATAATATAAATAATACTGCAGTTAACATAAAAGCTATTATATTAATGTTAGAGCTTTTTTTTTAATTTAATTTTTCTTGTAGAGACATTAAGTTATTTCCGAAGCAGAAGTATGAAAAATGAGCAACGCCTACGCCGGGAATCGAACCACGGACTTCTCGGTTACGCGTCGAGCTTGCTGACCTCTACACCACAAATGCATACGAAGATGGCGGGAGCAATACCTTATATTCTTGCTTTTGATAAAATAGGGAAATAAAATCGAAAGTAATTTTTATGAAAACCTACTTAGTTATTTAATTTGTATTAGATAAAGAATAATGATATTTGAAACTTTTTTTTGGGGGGGGAAAGAATGAATTTTCCATAATTTTTTTTAAATTTTAGGTTTTTAGAAGCTTCTTTCCCCTTAACACTATTAATTGGAAACATTAAAAATATTCTTAGCGCAGTTTCCGAGTTTAGCTATGATAGAACTAATCTACATCCCTGAATTCTTTTAAAAAATTTGGTTTTGCTTTATTGAAATAGTATATTCGCATATTTAGATATTTCTGATGGAATATCTGGAGCAGTCATACTATCATGCGGATATTCAAGTGCTAAGCAGAAGACGCTGGCCCACCAGCGGCTGAGCGGTAAAGTCGCTAGTTCGGTCCGAGGTTCGAATCCGGCGAGCGGGCAGGCTTGCTAGGGCGCTTTCGTAGTTTTCCCCATGTGTAACATGTTAATACGAGCCAGTTTCCCTTTGAAAGTCCTCCACGAAAGCATCCCTCCCTTCCGCGTAGTGTCTTAGGGCGAAATAGGTAAATAATAATAAGATGCTCCTTTTTAAAATACTTCAATTCAATGAAATTAATTTTTCACCAGTTAAAAGAAAATCGGAGGCTATCTCGTTTAATTTTTTGTATCTCCTTCTTAGTTATGAGATTAAAATATCTGTAATTTCTTTCATCTTTACGGTGAAAAAATATTTTTCAGGAAATGTTTAGTTCTTTTATCAATTGATTTTTGACAATATGACTTATTAAACTTACTCTTTTGTTCTCTTTATATTCTGTTGATACATTTATCCCTAAAGCTAAATTTTGACATTTCTCAAAATTATTTCTTCTGATTTTCTGAAACGAGAAAGACATTCCTTCTATTATGTTGTTTGTTTAATCCAGTACGTAAAATATAATAGGGCTATTTGTTTAAGAAGAATTTCGTCGAGGGCATTCTATCTAGGGGTAATTAGCTCGCATTTACGTTACATACTAGTGAAAACCACGAAAACAAGCATGCAGTCAACCCATTTGCTGGGATTAGAAATTAACTTAATCGCTCTGTTAAGTGTGCAGTTTTTATATGTTTAGAATTTTTGATTGCAATGCTTTATTTACCCTTTCTTTTCTTGCAGGATTAAGTTCCAAGAAGGCATATGCAAAATTTTAAACTGAATTGTTTAAGTTAATAGATATAATCCATTGCAATGAATTATCATTTGATGTCTTGCATAAATCTGAACTTTGTATAAATATAAAATAATAACAACGAGCTGAAAATTACATAAAATATACGATAATGATTTTTCTGTTTCAATTTAAATATTAATAGTTAACAGTTAATCGCGTTTTTCATTTAGTTTGTTTAGGAATAAGAATGCACGAGTGCTAAAAAATGTGGCGTCTTTTTTATTGCTTTATATGTGTTATTTCAAGACGGCGTTTCTCCATACGTTTCAAAATTGAAAGTTAACGATCAAAATTTATCTTTTAAATGTATTTCTAAAATTTCTTAGCTAATTTGGTGTCCCTATTTTCTGTTTGCTTGAGGCAAGTTCCTCACCCTTGTCCCGATTTTTTTGCAGTTTTCTGTGTATTATTTTTATTTCCAGTAAATTAAAATATTTTACAGAGAGCTCTATTTCAGTATTTAAAACTTTATAACTTACAATATAAAGTTAACTACAATTTCCTTAATTAACCTAGTCTAACCTTTAAGCCTTGCAAAAAGATTTGTCATCTCGCCTTGTCACCCACCCACTTATAACAGTACTGGTGATAGTTAATGAGTGCGTGATACCCAATTTGTGCAATTTTCGATTTTTTTTTAAATTAAATTATATTGTTATGTACAAAGGGGCGCACACAGCGTTGAAATTAAAGATTGCATGTATTATATTCGCTGTATATGAAACAGTTATTTTTTTCACGAAGCTTTATATACCATTAAGGTTATCATCCTCTAATTAGATTTTGCAGCAACCTAGATTTCTTCTCCTTTTCTCGGAAATAACAGACAACATGCAAAATCGAATTATTTGTAGTCACAAATTAAATTCGATCACAGCAACTGGCTTGTTAAAATTTTTAACTAATTATTTACGAAACAGCAACCAAATAAAAAGTTTTCCTCTAACATCAAGATCAAAAGTTTTCCGCTAACGTCGGCTACAACGCAGAAGAAATTACTTTAAGATGACGGCCGGTGTCCATCTTTCCTTCTGAACTAGGATTCTTACTCTGTTTAAAACTTGATAATCCGAGCTATAGTTTTATTTGAATTTAGAACATTTACATATTCTGGCAGAAGTAGACGAAGCAATAAGAGTATAGAATAAATTTTAACATAAGTTGAAATATATTAATTAAAATAAAATTTAGAACTTGAACGTTAAATTGATTCGGAGAAATAAAATCCATTTGATTGTAGACCCTCAGAGAGAAATCTGTCAAGTTTAAGCTAACTTCTAAATTTGTTCTAAATTCAAATAAAACTATAGCTCGGATTATCAAGTGTATGAGACTGACATTTTTGACAGCATTTCATTTAGCTGTTCCTTCATGACTTCTTGATACTGCTTAAATAGCTAAATTGCTTCTTAATGTATTCTCTACGACGTAAGAATAAACTTAGTAACTTCATAATTATTATTTCTTTTTTTTATGACAGTATTAGAGTATTTCCACAAAATTTCACATTGAAAAACACTGCAAGAGGTCCTTTGAAGTTAATAATAATCAAATTCTTTAAAGTTTTTTTAAGTTACCTTATATATGTATTCCCTCAAATCTAAACTGCTTTCACAATTTTTATAAATATTTCAATTTTTGCAAGCTTTAAATAACCAGACTTTTACTTGTAGTCATGTTTACTGCCAAAGTCTAAAAATTAGACAAACACTGGATTAAACTTTTAATTCTAAACTGTACCTTTATTTGGTGGTTTTAATTCATACAACGCGGCCTGAATGTTGTTTCAACATTATACAGCCAGTCATATGAAATTAACAGATAAGTGATTAAGGCAAAGCAAGTAGGAAATTGACAAACTTTATACTAAAAGATATTAATTTGATAAATCTGATTTCAGAGATTTTAAAAGAATATGAAAGTACAAAGGAAAGAAATTACAGTTTAAGGGCTAATCAAAGAAATCCTCACCTTGTCAACTGAAGAGACTGATTCAGAAAAGGAATCAGATAACACATAAGAAAGTAATATTCACAGATGTTTCATCAAAAAATGTGTCTCGAAACATGCATCGCTTCAAATATGCGTCGCGGGATGAAAAGAAAAATGTGTTAAAATTCTGGCACAGTATAGCCCACACACACACACATACACATGCACCCCCCCCACCCCAAAAAAAAAGAATGTAGCTTGCAATGCGCCCAAAATAAATTTAGGCAGGTAAAAATCTTGCAGCATTTTTACTTCCTTGTACGAAGTAAAAAGACTTTCATTTTAAATATTGTATTAGACAATTATTGACAGTCAAAATATGTATTGTGTGCGTTTCATCTCTTCTTTTATAATTTCATTGCATAAATCAGCCAGCTTGTCAAGTTTCCAGATTTTCGGAACTGTATTTTGAAAACAGGGAAAGTTTCCAGATAGAGCTGTAGCACCACATCTCTCTTTTTCCTTTTTTAAAGTTATGTAACTGTTTACTAATAACACATTAGTAAATTATTTAATATTATGTATTTTTTAGTTCACCAAGTTCTTACAAATTTTTTTCAGAAAAATTGAGAGTTCAGTGGAGACCTTCTTTGTTCGAGGATGCATCGTAAGCAATGCATCATTTAATGGTGGATAATACCTTCCTCATAACTGCATGGTGAGGAAAATAGTAACTTGAGTTATTAAGTATATGTGACTGACACGACATTCTCTTCATTTAGCTGTACTCCCATGATTTATTCACATTTATTGTCTGACATTAATGAATTTATTACTTTACATCATCTTATTCATTTTAACGAAAATCTTTTTACTTTTATTTTCCGTGCTGATTATATTGCTTTTTACTCGCCGCTGAGAATAATACCACAGAACGTTTTACTATTGCCAGTATAAAAACATTGTTGCCAACCAGTTTTTCCCTTGAGAAATATTACATTAATAAATAATTAGTATTTATCTGGTAAATTTAAATAATATATAAATAAAATTAATAATGATCAAACAACAAATATTATAAAGTATACATTTTTGAATAATTAAATAATTTAGGGAGTACACATTCCTGTTTAGTCACAATTCTACTTACACTGCATATGAGTTATACATAAAGCCTCACTGACTGCTCTTACGAAGCTAAAAATGCTGTTGATAGCAATTAAAGGCTTACTCAATCTCACTGATTTATCGCATAAAATATTGCGCAAGTAATCAATTGGTCTATATTAAAACAACAGTATTTTAATGTGTTTCCACCTCACTTCCTCTGCCCGGCATTCCCAGCCTTGGCATTTTCATCACCGAAGCAAGATGCAGCAATTTCTCTTCCCATTTAATACCTACCTCATGTGGAAGAAGTATCACTTAGGATTCTACAACCGTCAGTCTCCACAAAGGATTCTCTACGGAAGTGGTAAGACTAGAAAAACCAATTCTCCTGCTGCAAACCAGTATATAACCACAGTATCAAGTATCACAGTGAATGTGCTCCCTGTATCTACTAATTGAAAGAAAGTCCCTGGAACCTAGCTGGAACGGCTATCTGTCGACTGGTAATTTTCTTTGCAAGAGCATCAACAGTAATCTACGGCTCCAGATTAATTATGTTTCATAGATTCAAATAAACAGCGATGTGAAATAAACAAGATGAAATCTCATCCTAAAATAAAAAATTTCTAATATTTTCGTCTCGGACTATATCTAGTGCCACAACATTAATAACTGCTTTCTTTATAAAATAATGATGGAATCCAGAATTGTGGAAAATTCTCACTAGCTCCTGCTTTCTTCCCGTTTTTAGAATAACAAGACTGCTTGAAAGTAAAACTTTTTCACTTTTTGAATAATTTGAATTAGAAACAGAAGTTGAAATGTACTTGAGCCGTAGCATCATACTTATTAACTTTGTTGTAGATTGAATGATTATGCTTGTGATTATATACTATCAGTGGCTCAGCGTTTAAAGATTGCTGAATGCTGGTAGTTTGTCCCTAAGTTCGAACCCAAGCCAACGGGCCGGCTGCGCGATTGTTTTTCGTCGTTTTTCCCATGTGTAACGAAGACACGAGCCAGTTCCTCTTATGAAGTCCTTCTCGAAGGCATCCCTCCCCATAGGCCGAAAGCCATAGAAGTGTTTTGCCTTAATCAATTAACCTAACCTAAAACTTTTAGTGAAATGACTTTTTCCTTTAGTTCATTACTTAATTAACAGTTTTTTAATTTCTGCACTTTGAATGTATGAATCAATTTATCAACTGATTCAATGCGTTCTCTAATTCTGAAATTCTTAGTCTTCAAGTGCCTGACAGCTGCCAGCATTTATTTTAGTCTTTCAATAACAAGGAGTTTTCACCCAACTTTGCCTTTCAAATTATTTTCAGTGTCTGAAATTCTTCATTATTCAGATTTAAGGCCTGTAGTTACAAAGAAACAAGATTTGTAAAGAATTGAGTTCCAAAGAAATAAGATTTATAAAGAATTAAGTTACAAAGAAATAAGATTTACAAAGAAATAATGAGTTAGTTACTATTTTTTTTAATTTTCATTGCCTTCTGGGCAACATAACTTGAATTAGCTTAAACTTTGAAGTACTTGCATAATCTGAACTGAGCCACAGATATCATCCCCCAAAATGAGAAGATAGTCCTTGTAAAATCTGTCGCTAAGAAACAAACATAAGTAAAATTAAGAGCGCTTTCTCAGATAGCATCAGCGTCAGCGATTTCTCAGATATACATATCGCCTTTATGAAGAAGACAGCTAATACATTATGAAGGCAATCACTAATCACAAAAGAGACGTATGTGAACATTTTAAATTAAAATGTAGTACAAGTACATGAAACGTTTTTAATCTTTAAGACGCGTACAGCGTATGTTACCTGTATGCAAGTTGGCTTTGTCATGTGCATAAGAATTCTGTTACGGATCATACAAAGCTGGGTAAATGGAGAAAATCATTGCATAAACACGAAATATGAATCTCTGGGACTCCACTATCTCAGTTTAAGGTTAAATCTAACCAACGTTTTAGCAGCTTTGAGCTTTCTTGGAATTTTGAGTCCAAAAACAAAGGATGAAAAATGTGCAAATTTGTAATGCAACCTGAGAAGCACTATTATTCTACCTAGCATGAAAATTACGAAATATAAGAAAATTAACAACTAAACTATTTTATTTCCTTTTTCCTCTTCTTCTTCTTACTATTATTATTAGAATGAAGAAACATAAACTAAAACAATGCATATTGCCTGAAAAATTTTCTGTACAATTGTAATGAAGTACAGATGGTACAGATATTTCCAAGAAGTCGCAGTCGCAGCATATAGCATTTCTTAGGCTCAATAATATTTTAATGGAATGCGTCGATAGCTTTTCAGGACTGAGTGTTCGGTGCATATTCTTGGAAAACATTTTCGTGACAGCTTTAAGTCCTGATCTGGAACAGGGAGCTGAATGCAGCTATGTTCTGTGGTAGAATACTGTGATTAAGTTGTCGAAGAACTACACTTCAGAGGGATTTAAAATCCTCTTTTATTAAACCACAATTATGTACAGCCACTTCCCAACTCGGGAGGGATACAGAAAATAAAGACCGCACTTAGGTCTAAAATGAACAATCAAATTAATTTTAACTAAAGCTAAATAGAAATTAAAAGAGTCGTTGCTCACAGAGCTATAACACGAGGTTGGCCTCTAAACTAAATGGTGCGTAGCAAGATATTACCATAGAACATGCGGTCGCAAGTGGATGAAAATCACTAAAATAGACGTCGAGAGAATAGTATATTGATACTGATGAAGAGAATGGACAAACAAATGCGAGGATTAGGAGCACTGAGGTCGAGAAGAGGCATTTTATATCAGACATCTGTGGATACACTGGAGGATCTGACAGCACGGATCATCGTCGCTTCAACGGCCCTCGCCAGTACAACGCGATGTTTGAACGTGTCCGGCAACCCTTCGGCCGTCGGTGTCGTTGTCGGCTGTGCAATGAACCGTCAATTCCAATGGAAGTGCCTCGTCTGTCTCGTTTCCGTCGCTGAACTGTGATGCACTGTAATCAGGCTTTAAGTCAAATAAATGTTTTTCTACTTATTGTTAGCCCTTTTTTTTTCCATTAGACGTCGCGCACTCTTCATAATTATTTTTATTCGAATTCAGAAAAACCCTGTATATGTTTAATCATCAATTTGTTGTTTATTCCCGAAACTAATTCTTAATTAGTGTGTCTTTGTTATCCCCTAATTAGTGTATTATTACGAAAGAGCTACGACTGAATTTATTACCTAATGGAGTAACTGCTATGCATGGTTAAGACCAGGTTTCTTGAAATAACAACATACTCAAAATTCAGTCATCGTGTTAGCTACAGATAAGTTACTCCGGCAAAACCTGGAGACAAAAAATGCATAAAGTTTACAAAAAGGCTGTAGAGAAACTAAGGAGACGTGAAAAATGAGCAGTGCCCTCACCGGGACTCGAACCACGGACCTCTCGAATATGCTTCGAATGTGCTGACCATTACACCACGAAGGTATGCGAAGAAGGGGGGAAAATACCTTATAAGGCTATGCGTGGCTGCTATCTGAAGCATAAAAATCTTCATTCAGAAATCGAAGCTATACGAGTGATCATCCGAAGACGGGAATAGTCACGAAAAATCTGTTGTAGTGTGTAAAAATTCATTGTTTTCCTCAAAATAAACAATTGAAAAGATTTTTCATACTTATAACTTATTTAAAGAAATGAATTTCATGTTTAAAAGAAATGTGATCCAAATTTACAGATTTTTATTCCAATGGGGACAACTAATTAGTAAGCTGATAGACAATGCTGAAAGTATACCTACTGTCTGCCAACCAGAGAAACACCTCCCGACAGAACGTCTACAGCTGTCTGTAGAAACGAGTCCTAACCTAGTTTTCGTAGGATGTCTTGGAAAAAAAACTGCATTCAGAATTTGGCATCTTGACGCACTTAATTGGCGATAAAGGCTTTTTGTTTCAAGTTAAATACTCGTTACAAAATTGTTTTGCCTCCCACATGGTTGTTATTAGGTAAAATGCAACCAGTAGCTAAAATGCTTGAAATAAAATAAGAATCATTAATTAAAATAACGTTAATAATCTTAAAAACACTAGTTAAAATTAAATAAATGAACTTTGCATTAATCTGAAAAACTGCCTTGGGTTTTGTCCTTGGGCATGGGGACCAAATATCAGTAAATCAAATATATTCATTACTCATCTTATTTAACCAAAGCAGTTATGAAACTAAACTGTTGAGATAATTTCAGCATGTTTGAATTATCTGATAGCAATTTAATGATTCTACTGGGAATATATTCGCTTTCATTTCAACACTTAGAAAAATGCAAGCGGTAAACTAAGATGAATACCAGATGCTTTTCCCCTTTTTTGTGTTTTCTCTCCCTTTTGAAAATGCATGATGAAGAAGAATATCTATACATGAAAATGTCAGCGACTAATCTAATTGTAATTTTTTTGATTTAAAGTCTAGTAAAAACATTAAGTTCCAAATAAAAAAAAAACTGTTTATATGTAATCAAGCAAACCAAGCTTCAACAACTGTACCTTCTGAGAATAAAGAAGGCAAGATAAACCCACTTTCTTCTTTTATTCAACATGCAACAGTAATCCCTCCTGGCACTACAAATTAACTACCCACGAACTGTAAATTATAAGTATTGGAAAGTGATGAGCAAAGATTCGCTATATATCTTCTTTTATTCATGACATTTTATGAACATGCTGTTAAATGATCTGTGCCATTTCCTGTAATAAAGGCCTATGCTGTTGATATGTTTGGAAGGCCTACGCAAACACGAATCTTTACGACTGCGATCTAATCTGACGTTATCAAGTTCTGTAAAGACTGCAAAGTCAAACTTATACTTTGCATTAAAATACATTTACGATTATAATGATAAAACTTTGTTGATATATTTGGGATAAACAAATCAGTTTGTGTTGAAATTTAAAAGCCATCTTTAAAGAAACTACTCTAAAATGTAAATAATTTATTCAAGTGACTACTTAGCATTTAATACAGTGATATATAGGTTCTTTAAACTGCTCACGCAGTTTTTACGCATTTTGAAATTTTGCACACTGATGCATATTTTGTTGGATTCTGTACTATTGTATGAATTCTCTAGTAATATTATTGGTAAATAAACTTAATAGTAATTTTTCTGAGCTTGAACATTAGTTATATTTACATCGGCCAGATAAGTTAACTCTGAATTACAGAAATGCTCATCCCTTTTTTTTAATCGGATCTATCAGTTACTGAACTAGAGTTCAGAATACTTTCTCCTCAACCAAGCTGAGTGACTACAGCGAGAAATTTCAAAAGGTCTGCATGTAACATTTAGTAATTCCCTCGCATTTGACTCGCGGAGACCTTTCTAGAATTAATTTCTATGGCACAGTCTCTTACGTCTAACAAATGTTTTGCAAATAAATGGTATTTAGATTTAGTTTCGTTTTATTTGATTAAAGCAAATCCCGCGAGGGCTATCTGCCTAAGGTGGGATGCCTTCGTGGAGGACTTTCTAAGGAAACTGGCTCGTATACACGTTACACACCGGGAAAACTACGAAAACGTCCAAGCAATCAGCCCGATGGCCTGGGACTTAGGTCGAAATACCAATGTTTAGCGATTTTACCGCTCGGCAGCTAGTGGGCCTTAAACGGTGTTTAGGAGTAGAGTTGCAGAGAAAGAAAAAAGGGATGTACAGTAAGGGAATATAAAAATAAAGATGTATTTAAAAAAATTGTGCAATGACAGGGCGATAAAATCGTATTGTTGCGTTTCTTACGGGTTCGTGGATTTGGAGTAATTAACGACAACAGTTGATAAAGAATAAGAACAGAATTTATTAGCCATTATTACGCAGAACAGTTCCAAAATCACGTTTACAGCCGTCGAAAAACTACGACAAACACGCTGACACAATCAGCAACACAACCTTGAGGCTATCAGGCTATAACGGCGGCGACAGCTTCACGGCAAATCACTAGAGAACAACTCCCGACTCGGTTCGGCCGTTCTCGGAACTAAACAAGCTCTCGAGACTTTACACGGTACAACTCACGATGCACTCGACGATACACTCAATAGCCTCAACGATGCACTGACGAGACGATCTCACGATGCACTAACTCGCGATATACTCGACGACCAACTCGACACTAAACTGCTACTCCGCGTACAGATAGGGTTTACAAGGTCCGTCCTGAAAGTAATGCGCCTCATTTTCCTCTGCCGTGACTAAAAGTTGAATGGCTTTTAATACTTTCATGAAGGCGTACTTATGATACACGAAAGAACTCGAAGTAAAATATCTATATTGATGCAGTAATTTTAAGTTTAAACTATTGGGACGGAACGATATCAAAAGCTAGACAAGATCATTACAGAGTATGCGCAAGCGACTTTTGAGGCCGCTTTAAGAGAATGCGCCCACTATTCAGCTGTCAGTGTCATAATTCTGTGATCTTGATGGTTTGTCTCTAACGGTTTGGGGAATAATATATTTTCAAAAAACATTCGCACAAAAACAATTGCAGAAATGTAAATCTACTTAACGTGTTCTCATTAGTCTGAACATGAAATATTATGTGGAATATTATATAATTTCAAAATGATTAAGCATCTACAAACTAAGAAGCAATCTGTTTTGATGGCTTTGAGCTCTTTTTGAGATAAAATGTTTTTATCGAATTGTTTATTTTTCTATAATATTCATCATATTAAAAAGTTAAAAGAGTTTTTTTTATTTATTATCGTATGATTACTTTGATTTTCCCTCTTAATCTCATTTTCATGAATTTATCACAGCGTATTAACCATTATTATATTCCCTAGTCTTCGTTTCAAAATACAATAATTTCTGTCGTGATGGTTATCTCCCTAAGATGACTACTTTGTAAAGGTTTTTAGTATTTCTGAGAACATAAGTAAACATTAGTACTCAGTTTCACTTCTCTAAGACGACCACCACCATTGTACACGCGCAGTCCTCTTAGAGAGGGTTATAATTTTCCCTCATACCTAATGTCTTGCGATAAAGACCACGGCACGTCGCTAAACGTAATCCTACGCCTTCATCACAATAAAATTTATGGACTTCTGTCTTTGTTGTCAGACACATGGGATAGCAGAGACAGCATACGATGTTGTCAAAACTTAGCCATGCATAAACATTTTTCCAGAATTAAATAAATCAAATCATTTGCGTTACTACAGATTTTAAATTATTGGTGACAGCAACAACAATAACAATAAAAAGGGTCGATACAATGAATTCAGTTCCTTCCATTTAACTACTACATTTAATTCAGTTAAACCTAATAATTAAATTGAAGTTTATATATATATAATTAAAATACAATAACACGCCGAACAAATATTAGTTTAGAAGTCAAACAGCAAAAATCAGCGTTATATTTTCCAAAATATGACGCTGATTTTTGCTGTTTTACTTCTAAATTAATATATATAATTAGTTCATCTGTATAATCGTTCATTACCTGTTTTTTAAATTTTATTATTCATTATATCCATTACATAATTCCACTAATTACACTTAGAGTAAACTCTAGTGTAACAGTAGGCTTAATAAAGACTTTGCGTAAAATAATGTATAAAATCTTAAATGAGACACCACGTGGTTGCATTTTTTCACAATTTCTTATTTTAGTTTAGCCTGACGATTATTGCAAGCTAATGTTGGTTTTGGATTTAAACAACTTCTGTGTTTTTTACGTATCTTTAGAGATAGAAAATTTCGGTTCCCAGAGATATATAGCTAGCAATACTAATTTTGGTCTCTCATTCAGGATTTTGAATTCGTCTAATACATCCAGCAAAAACCCCGGTACGCTTTGGTTTTAAAAGCCATTTTAAATTTGCTGTGAAATATGATGTGTATGAGGTTTTCGTATTCCACTGAAATAAACTGGGTGGTTTGTTTTTTGTTCATACTGAATACATCCAGCACCTACAGAAAATCATCAAGCATATTCTGAGCTGTTGAAAAATGATGTTTAAGCGAATTTTTGAGAGCTTCGAGATGCGCTTGAATATCTTTATATATGTTTTCTGGAATCTTGATATTTTAAGAAGCTTTATATGAGAAGGAAGAAATAGACACTTTTCTTTTCCACGCATTCCAACCATTACTTAAGTTTCTTCTTAAAAAAAAGAGACTTTGGGGTTTGTATAAAAAACTGGTCAGTTTTCCTTGCAGTAACAGATTCATTTTGTTCAGTTAGCTCTGAATGCTATCCAGATACGCCGATTTATATATCATGCGTCTGCATCATTTAAAACGGTCGCCAACAGACTGTTACGTTCAATGAAAATGTTACTATATTAGCACTCAGTTCCATCATACGTATCAACGCGTTTTCTCGAGACAACCGTCTTACTTAAGTATGCTACTGGGCGGACACATGATGGCTTTCTATAGTTTTCGCACATTAGCTTGAAGCTCCAGCTTTTAAGAAATCGCGGTTTTATAGTAATGAATACTTAATAGCTACCCGACTAGCCTCACAAAGAGGTCGGACTCACAGAAAATTGGAAGAAGAATATATAAGAAATCATAACGTTATCTCTAGGAAAATTCATTGAAGTGACTGGAAATCAACTAGCCAGTGTCGATTTATGGGGGCTAAATCTCGAGAAACTTCAAGCGGATTCCAAGAATTTTCAAAGGGTCGAGAATGGACAAAAACTCTCTGGAATGTAAAAGTCCAAGAAGTCACTTAGATATTCCAAGAAGTCACTAAGGGCCATTAAAACACGGTACGTGACAGAGCGCGTATGAGAAGTCGGCGCCAAGGTAGTTTCGTCTCGCGTTGCAGTAATTTTGGAGCTAATGACTGCAGATGACAAACTGGTTCTGCTAAGGAAAGGCATGAAATTCAACTTAGCAAATTTCCATTCAGAATATAATTTTCACTTTTCTTATTTTGATTCTATCTTTGTTTCTTATTCTGTAATTTCATTCAATTTGTACTTATTATATTTCATTAAAACGGCAGCCAAGACCGGAGCACATGTTGGGAACCAATGTTCATACTTATACGAAGAGCTGAAAGAAAGAGTTCTAGACCAAAACTCCATAAAGAACTTTAATGCAGAAAACAAAGCAGAAATAATATGAGCACAACCTGCGGTCCACTCAGTGACACCTACGCTCTGTACTTATGTCTCTGTTATGAGTCATGCTATTATGAAAGCGCAGCTGGAAAATGGCAAGGTAGTTTTGTATTTAGCTGATAGCTGACTGTTCCAGAATTAGTGTCGTAATGCAGGATGCAAATCAATATAAATGGGACGAATCTTAAATTTTCTTGAATTCGGATCCGAATCCTAGAACCTCTTGAATTTTTTAAACCTCGAGTCTCTAGAAGGGGGAAATAGAAAAACTCAGTAGTAAAAGATTCCATTGAAGCAAAATTTGAAATTTGTTTTTAATGAAAAAGAAATTCAAGAGTATAGTTTTTAAGCACATTTATGTTTATTAAAATATCTGAACGAAATTTAGTAAGGTACTGTTTTGTTATCAGGACCGGGTTCAGAAATGTATGTATATGTGCATATACGTGTTCATATATGTATGTATATATGTAAGTACGAATGTATGTGTGTGTATATATATACACATATATGCGCATACATACAAACACATGTTCATACATTTCTGAATCCGGTCCCGATAACAGAACAGTACCTTTAGTAAATAAAGCACGTAATTAAAACTTCTACAGGTTAAATTTTTGATATAATTTGACAAAATATAAGTGAGTAACAATTCAGGTTTTTACATTTTTCTAGAATCTTTTCAAACTAAATGATGTACAGAGATGTAGAGAGGAGAGGATTATTCATAAGGTTAATATAGATAAATATAGATACGAAATACTAAATTCTCTCCTAGAAATTAATAGATTGACGCTCAGATCCTCATTGAGGTGATAGTAATGACCTAGATACAATCAAAATGATACAATCTCTTCTTTAATAATCCTTCTTTAAAAGTTTACACTGGACATAAAAGCTAATCTTTCCAAAAATTTCAGTCGAAACGCATAACACTTCTTTTTTAAAATTTTATTGGAGCACTGTTCTAATCAGGATGACCATGCAATAAAAGTAATTCGTAATCAGTTATGCAAGAAAATGTTCTAAATTTGTAAAAATATTCTAAAATTTATTTGCTTTCATTTTACTTTATTTAGAAAACCTTTTAAGATACGATTCTCTTAGATCGTAAATTATATCAACCTAAAATTGTTAAATTAATAGAAGTACACAAATGAAAATTAAAAAGTCAAAATTCATCTCTTTTTATTCATTTAAGAGATCATAACAATCATTATAAGGAAATTATAGGTGTAATTCAAGCATCTAACCTATATATATTAGCAATTTTTCGAGAATCTTAATGCTTAAATAAACATTACACTAATCAGTAATTTAGTGTGTTATTTACATATACACGAGTGTTTCATCTCGCGAGAAAATACTGAAAGGATTTTGTCCTTATTTTAGCAGAATTTGCTAAATTAATTAACTGTTTAATAGAAGTAAAATTTTCTGCCGATGAATGTTTTAATTCCTCTTTTGTTAGAAGTAGTCCGTTAAGGTTAGTTGATTTTTTTAATTGACTTTATTGGTTATCCCTGCTGAAAATATTGTTTCAGTTCGTACTGTTGAGTGAAGGAGGCAAAACTAACTCTCCCCTTAACTAATATCGTTTACTTAGAAAATGTTTCTTCTTCTACAACATTTTTTATTTCAAAAACTTTATTCCAAACTACTGTGAAATCTTGATCATTTTTCAATGCTTCTATGGTCTTTAACACTTGTCATTCATTCTCTGTCAAGCTTTTCATAATTATTTTTTCGGTAACATCACAAAAAATTTAGGACATCTAGAGCTGAACTGTAGAAACAATCTGATAAGCACATTTCAAAATTACGCATCGTTAAAGTTTTTAATATGGCATCTTAGAAATTTATTCGTTTTAAAATTTGAGTACAGAATTCTAGGAGAAAACATTTCAGTATGTCTCTTTCTGTAACTTTACTCTAATTTAAACCCATTAGTATTCTTTCACTCAGCTTGTAAACATAAATTTTAACTGAAATATTTGTAATATATTGGACTTCCGAGAAATATTATCACGATCATTTTTATTTTGTTTCCTAAAGATAAAATTAGAAGATGAAAGTGATAATCTTTGCCGCGATAATCTAAATTTAGATTTACAGCCATAATGAAGCCAGAGAATAAGCCAGAGAGAAGAAAGAGCCATAAGAGAAGAAAGAGCCATAAGAGAAGAAAATACGCCTCGAAATTTTTAACACTGATGTTTCTGTTGCAATTAACAATAACATTTCTAGAAAAGAAGAAAGTCTAGATTTTTTTCCTGAGTTTACTAGAAGTCTAAAAATTTATAAAAAGTACCTCATCTTGTACGAAGGTGCAGGAGGTGATCCCACTGGTCTCAGCTCTGCAAATGAACAAAAATATAATAACATAATTTATTTCTGAAAATATATGTATGTTTATTTTTAGGGAGAATGGCCACCACGGTTACCGCTCTTAAACCCACTAAATATTTTTTCCTCTCTGGGATTCTTTGAAAAACAAAATTTATGAAAGGGATTCAATAAATTGTGCAGACTTGCTCAATCGTATATTAGCCGTGGATGCGTAAGTAAACACCACCTCTGTTACAGAGGTTTCAAGAATACTCTGTTTTATGGGACATAATCGTGTGAAGCAGCTGAGGGCCGATATTTAAAAAAAATATTACACTAAAACCGTTCAGTTAAAGGAACCTTTGTTTTGTGTTAGAAATTCTCATTTTATGGTTTTATTTTGGATTTTAAGGATGCATATTTTTCCTAATATTAGCATAAACTGTGTTTTCCGGTTGCTTTTGTAATTGTGTACTACGAACCACATAGTAAGAGTAATTTTTTTCTTTGTTTCTTATATTTGGTCTTACATTTGCTAAAAGAGTTGTTTCCATTAATTTCTGAAACTCAGCCTTTTAATTATTCATTGTTAAAAATATTATTCAAATTGATTCTTTCCTTTAGAGAACTATTTTGAAATGGACTCTTGCCATTTGCATTCAGTTCTAAAAATTAAGATCTCCTTTTGGAAACTTTTGTATCCATCAGAACGTTTTACGAAAGACTGCGCATCAATGCTTGTCACTTGATATGTTAATATATGAGACCTCTTCTTAAACCTGTAGAGTCACAACGTTTTTTTGAAGCAGGAGTACATGAAAAATGTGCAGCTCCCTCGCCGGGGCTCGAACCCTGGACCTCTCGAATACGCCGAGTGTGCTAACGTAACATCATGAACGCAAAGGCATGCAGAAAGGATGAAGAAAATACCTTATATACTTCTTCCTTTAAAGGATGACTGGGAATAAGGGCACGCAGTAGCCAAATCCTGGTGGTAAAGAATCATCATCCAGCTCCTTTTACTTCGGGCGCCACTGTAGTGTCGTTAGGTTTTTTTAAATGTCAGGAAACTGAGGCTGTGAGCAATGCCTTCGCCTGGACTCGAACCTAGACCTCTCGAATACGCGTCGAGAGTGCTACCGCTACACCACGAAGGCATGCAGAAAGGAAAAAGAAAATATCTTATAAACTGATATTATATTTTTAGTTATATATAAATTTAAATATTGCTTTCCTCAATATGAATCCCACCCCTGAGTTTTTAGAAAAGTTATCTTAAACTTGTACGTTTTGGTCAGTTTTTGTCGTAAAAGAGTCACACGTAAATATTTAACTTTTTGTAATAAGTGTAACATTTTCTTAAATATAAGCAGTAAGATAAGGGGAGCGTATAAATAGTTTGGTTTCATAATTTTTACGAAACTGACTTTTTTAAATTTAAAAGAGCCCGAGCATGAATATTTGCAGTTTAAAAGAATTTTGTAGTTGGAATTATATGTCTGTGACCAATAGTTGCGAAAATGAAGCCGGGTAAGAGCTTGTGCATGTAGTATAATTAACCTATGAATTGGATTTGAGAGGTGATACTGAGATCAGTTTATACAACTTGTAACACAATTTATATTTTTGTTCCTCTTTAAATAAGTGTTGGAATCTTTCTAGTACAGTTTTAATTTATTTAAAAATTTACGATTATGAAGTTCAAATTTAAAATTTGCTTCACAAACTGCCCGTTGTTACGCATAAAATCTCAAAATTACTGGTTAACAGAATCACTAGTGAGCAAAAATTAAAAATAGGCGACTGAAACTTTTTTATTACAAATTTGAGCTACAATCTGGCTTTGAAAAGTAGACATAAACCTCTCAACGTTTTGAGAAACGGAAACATTGTTGGACGCTTTGTAGGCATCAGGTTTTTTTGGAGAATGAAACCTGATAAGTCAACTATGCCCTAAGCAGGACTTGTAGCATAAATCTTCCAGTTGTTATTTGGACTTGCTAACCCGTAACATCACGATACGACAACGGGATGAGGCAATATTTCTTTACATTCTTCTCTATTTAAAAGGTGAGAGGCAAGAAGCACCAAACCCAGGCGGTGACTAATTATCTTTCACCGTATTTTAGTTTATGGCCCATGTATACTTTGTTAGAATTTTCGGAGTGAGAAAGATGATGCTTTCAACGAGACTCGAGTTGAGGATTTCCCAACTGTTAGCAGATTATCCTCACCAATTACGCCCCGAATGCACACAAGGAGGAACGCTGTAATTTTTTTGTATCGTTTTTCGAAACTATAGTGTCTGAGAGCAAGGAAAATATTTTCGTACGGTTGCTTTTTCCGGAACGAAATGCTGTTCTAGAAGTAAATCGGTTTTCTAGCCTTTCTTGTGCAGAGAGTTAATACCAGCATGTTGTTGCTTTAAATTTAAGCATACTTTATGCAGAGGTAAGTAATTTTTTAGTAACACTGTGCTGAAACAATATTGAATTTCACTTAGCGTACCAACCTAAGACCACTGTATTGTTATTTACAAGAATCTCTGAAGTGCGTGAAACTAATCTTTTATTAACATGTTTCCAATAAGTTAAATAACTTTTCTACTCTTTCTTAATTATTAAATACTTTAGTGAAAACAGGAGTAAATACAAAAACATGTTTTGCAAATCTTAAGTTCTGAATTAAATTTTAAAGTTTTTATTAAAAATCCTATGTTGTTAAGAGTCCAGTCGCGTGAAGAACAAAACAGTTAAATAAACAAAATACGTAAAATTAATGGACTGGATGAATGCTGTGTTAAGCTTTAATTTTATTGAATGGAAAGGAAATCACTTGTATTGTGGGATAAAAGAGCCAACCAGTAGCCGTGTAATAGAGCCGTTGAACACTGGTAGTTCGACCTGGGTTCAATTCTAAGCGAACGGGCTGGCTACATGGACGTTTTCGTAGTTTCCTCCATGTGTAACTTAGATGAGAGCCAATTTGTCTCAGAAAGTACTCCACGAAGGTATCCCTTCTCTTAAGCAGACAACCCGCACGTGCTTGCCTTAATCAAATAAACCTAAACCGTTTTAAACAAAAGTGTTGTCTCAGTTAAGAATTTATAACCGGTGGGGAAATAGTAGTATTTTCTAGAACTCAAAAATAAGCGAAAACTATCTTAAAGTAATTATAAGAAATATTTATTTAAAACAGATTTTAATACATATTAAGGGTAGAAACAATCACAGAATAGTATTATTTCACAACGTTTTTTAATCATAGTTTTTGAGCAAAAATGACAATTTAACAACTTAAATCTGCAATTCGTTAAGTAATCGCCAGTGATATAGTGAAAACAGCGTTGAATAATTTATATCTACAATGAAATTTAATGTTTTGAAGTTTTAAGCATTAACCAATATTTCTTGTAGATATGCTTTTAATTACTAGTTTCAAAATGTTAGAGAAAGCCAAATAGGCTTTGTAGGATAAAGAGAGTCACTTGAATATATGTATATAGGTTTGTTTACTTTTATATAGTTTTTCATTGAAGCATTTCTTGTTATTACAGATGATGTGAAATAGTGGGAAAAAAATGTTGAAATGCGCAGGCGCTGTTAGAGAATTAACTAGTTTGTAATTACATCCAAGACGCAATGAAAATTTACTTAAGGGGCAGCAACACCGTCTGTACAAATTTTCAAATGCACTGATAAAGGTTTTGATTACGTAATCTAACACAAAATTTTCAAGAACAGTCACATTGCATTGTAAATAAATAACGGCAGCTGAATGATAATGAAAGGCATAAGCAACAATTGTGAAATGGGAAATTATGAAATGTAAAAGAGCCCAGATTTCTGAAAGAAGAGAATTAAAAAAAAGGATAAAACTCCAGAATATACAATTTATAATATACACTAGTGAATTAATTTATTACTAGATTTTTTTCCTCCTTTAAATGAAGCAAATTAGAAAATGATGGAAGGTTTCAATCTTAGTTATGTTCAGATTTTATGAGATTAAGGCAAAGCCTCGAGACATATCTGCCTAAAGGGGGATGCCTTCGTGGAGGACTTTCTAAGGGAAAGTCGCTCGTATGCGCACTACACTTGGGGAAAACCACGAAAACGCCCATGTAGCCAGCCCGTTCGCAGAATTCGAACCGAACTACCAGCGTTCAGCTACTTTACCGCTAGGCCGCTGGTGGGCTTGTTCCTAGTTGAAAATCTGATAAACAAATTGAAAATTTTTTTAATAAAAATGTGGCTTTTTACCGCGATGGCTCTGTGCACACAAAGGAATAACTCACTAATTTACAAAAATCTTAAATTCTATTTAATTTAGCTTTCATATTTATATGTACGAGCTTCTTCTTTATGCTTTAGTCTGCTTGGGCACATTACTACTATGATCAGATTTTCTGTATAGTTAAGCAAGTAAATTTTTATCATAAATGATTGCGATTTCTTAAGCGAAATTACCATAAATTTCTGATGAACGCTCTTTTATGACAGCTTATTGCAAATCACTCACTATTAATATTTTTAATTGACTTAAACAGCAAAAATATATGCTTTTTACTTTACGCGCAGCTTTTAATTTCTTTTTTGTTATTTACATTTTTAAATTTGATCATTTCCGAACTATTTTACTTTGGACTTTAAAACTGATAGATGATTTTAAAAAAATGAAGAAAATTGTTTGTGTGATAACTACCAAAATAACAAAATAATTTCTCTTAAGATTAAAATGACAATAAGGCAAATGATATCTCCGAAGTGAAGACATTTCACTGATGCAATACTATGTGAGGATAATACCTTTTTTCACATGCTACACAAATCATTTAATTTCACCTTCATTTTTTCGTATAAGAGGAAAAATAAACTGTACTAAGATAATATTGTATAGTAAGGTAATACTGTATACTAAGGTAATACTGTAATCTAATAACATTGTATACTAAGGTAACATTGGTACTAATTGTATTAAGGTTGTACTATATTCGGCAGTGAACACAAGAAAGAACTGGTCCTAAGAACCAAATTCAAAACTATGAAAACTTAGTTTTAAAACTAAAAAACTTAATAATTCACAATTTGAAAAATTAATTTAGGGATTAAATCGTGAGCATTTTCTAAGAAAATTTCTTTCTTTCTTTTCTCTTCCCACTTTTTTTTAAAGAAAATAGCTACTTATGAATTTTTTCAATTTATTAAGAATGAAGGAGTTAGATTATTATTTTTAGAAATTTTCTATGTGAGAATGTATTATAGAAAGTTTCATTAAATGTACAATTCATAAATTCGCAGGACTAGTTTCGAAGTTTTAAATATAGAAAGCTGCTTCAGCTGCAGAGGTGCAAATGAAGCTATCCCTGCGAATTTATGAATACTGCGCTTCTTCTTGTTGCTTTAACTTCTCAATAATTAAAATCTTTGTTAGATCTGTTGTTCCTTTGTGCAAGTTTCGTTTCTTACATCCTGTTTCTTTCTTTAAATGTCAAAAATATTCTGCACCGCGATAAGCTGAGAATCTGAGAAATGACTATAATAATATCAGAAAATACAGGGGCTGTACTTCATTTGGGTATACATCTATATTGTGTAAGTTTTAAGCACAAAACGGAAATTTTTAAGGAAATTCAATGAAGAATATTGATACAAAAATAAAACAATCATTGTAACGCATCGCATAATTAGGCAGAGCGTACACAATATAGAATAATAACTTACGAAGGGGTTGAATTTTCGGTCTATTCTTGATTATTTAGTAATTCTGATAGATACATTTCTTTAGTCATTTAATCAAAGTCATTACTTAAATGTTAAAGGTGCGGGGATTTTTTTTTTTTTTTTCAGTTAAAATTTGTTCTGCCGTTAATACTTCTTTATTTACGAAGACTCACTTTGGAAATGAGAGCAAGAATAGTTTTAATAATCTAATACATTCACAAAATTCAGCGCTGAGCAAGAAACACACATTTCGCCACTTCGTAACTTTTACTGAATTGGGAGAAGCTGGGTCATAGGGAGAAGAGCAATAATGGGGGAAAATCTACGAAGAAAAGGGGAAAACAACTTTCTTCGAACCTGTTGCTCTGTCACTCCGATGAACAAACACACACGCGCAACTGCTTCGATAGCTGCAACCGCGTGTAGGACACTACGCTATATAATATCGCCTATTTTTCTTTTTCTTTTTTTCCTTTTCCAAAATTGTCTGACTGGTTCTAACCAAAAAACGTGGGAGCTGACTTTGGCAAAGATTTTTTTATTTGTACTTTACATCTAGAGTGAAAGGAACTAAGGGATTAAATTATCAAGGGAAGTCTAAGCGGTTAGCTGTGTCTTTCATTTCCTGCAAATTCATACGTAATGAGGTATGTAATACTTTCTTTTCAATTAATTTAAGAAGTTTGTGGAAGTAAGGGGATTTAAGCAAGATGAATTAAACTGTATTTCGTGCAAAAATATATTTTGAATTTCTGTGCTGTTCAACTAGTATTTCAGAGCATCCTTATATAAAAATTTCTCTGAATATTTATCAGAAATTTTCGAATCAATTTCGTTAGCCGGTAAGCAAAATAGAATTCCTGAAATATAAGCTTTTTCTCATCCCTTCTTAAAGTTATTTCTGAATAATACTCTAGGAATTGAAAACTAAAAAAAGGCATATCTGAAATGAAGCATCCCATTTTTTCAGTTCTGGAGAACAAGAGTGGACGATTCCAATAAGGAAAAATACCTTAGTAATAGAAAATGTACAATAAGAAATAAGAAAATATCTGTTTTCGCGTGCTGAGTTTAATAAACATATATATCTGATTTTGTGTACATTTACTTTGTACACACTTTTTCATTCACAGATTTTACGAGTTTGTAGAGCCATATGCGTGATTACAAACAGTGCACAATAAATGAATTTGTTCAAGTACCTTACATCGCCCATTATCCTTTCTCCTGTAACAGATTTATGTAAAGTAAAGATAAATAAATAATAGTAAGTAAAATAATTAGCTAAAAAATAAAAATTATAAGAAAATAAATAAAATAATACGTAAATAAATAAAATAAAATAAAATAAATGATAAATAAAAGTGAATTTTCGGGAGAACCAGAAAAATAGGCTAGGTTTATAATGGTTTTAGCCACATTAATACATGCTGGTGTTCCGCTTCCCATTTTCCTGCTGCTTACAACGATTTGCAAAGAGGCTTGATTTTATTGTTTATATTGCACTGCGTCTTAATTTAAAACTGAGAATTTTTGAAATAAAACCACTTGCAGTACAAATGATAATTTGCAAAATTTAAAGACCTGCATGTTGAGTCAAATGTTTTCTGAAAGAGATTTATACATTTCTAGGTGATTTTAGCACTTATTTTCTGTTATGTGATGACCCAACAAAAGATTAGATCAAAGTATTTGCAGCAAAAACAATTGAACAAATGTTCTCAGTTAAATTTCATTCAGTATTACGATATTGTATCCTTGGAGTAAATACAATAGCTATTATTAAATTGAATGTACACTTTACTAGAAAGAATCGTCTGCTGTTTCTTTTTTGCAAAAGCGCCATCTCACGGTCTGAAACCAAAAGCATGCGTTTTGAATATCATTTACTCTTTCTTTTTTGATTCTTTTGTCGTATCTTCTTGATGTATTAAGCTGCCCACAGATATAACAATACTTCGGTTTTATACGGAAACGTAAATTCTTAAATTCAAGACTTTTGGTACTTGCACAAATCTCATTTTAATTAAAAGTACAATTAAAATACCTTTTATATTTTGTTCTAAAATAAATAAATGAAAATGAAAACAGATAGCCTTAAAAATCTGTCGTCATTAGCATTTGTGTATTAATTTCTTTCCCTTATGATTTAAAAAATGAAATGGATTTTCATAATAGGCCTCTCGATTAGACTGTTGCCAGATTTTACTATTTTATGATTCGAAATCAATATGCTAGGTCTTATATTATATTGATTTTAATAAATGACGATAATGCAGTTCGAAATAAGGAATATAATGAGTTTAAAATATTGTGCTATTCCTTTTTCTTATTTCATATTTCAAACAAATGTAATATTTACGTGTTGCTATTACAGTTGTGTTTCGTTTTTAAAAAAAGAACTATTTAATTTTTCGTAAAATTAAAAATTTAAGATTCTTTTTCTTTAATGTAACCTGACCTTTCTTTCATGATAGTTGAAAAACTATCTAGCCAATAATAAATCAACTAAGACAGATAATTTTGACTTTATTATTACACGTACTGTTAACAATTAATACTGAAAACACTCAAACGAAATCTAATACTCTGAATGATATGGGGGGGAAAAGGGAAAAGGAAATGCATTTATCTGGGCATTATGAGGTTTGCTTACGTTTGATTGGATCTATTAACGAGGATTTTTAGCATCTGTTTCAGATTTCTCGTTATTCTTCTTTCGGTAAAATTAATAGAAAGTATCGAAAATAAAACTCAAGTCTACTTCTGATTACAATTCATAAAGGGAACATTCATAAAGGGGATAAATATTTAATTAATTATTCTAATTTTGGAATAAACAAGCAGTATAAATAAAAAATAAGAATTTAAATTATCAAGTCAAAGAAAAACGATCTATTTCATTGGATGTCATAGTAAAATAGATTATTTACTGCAGTTTTTAATGTTTTTCAGATTCTTATACGAAATAATCAGTAACTACTAATTTTTTAAAAAAATATCAATAATGGTAAAATTAAGTTATTGTGATAGGAAGAAAAGTATTTTTAAAAAAATTTAATCGCAGTATGGAGAAGAAATATTATTTCATTAAAACTATGAAAATAGTATAAAGAAAATTCTGGTAAATTAACCAGAACCACTTGAATTACCCAGTTTCAAGTGACGGATAGGATTTGTGGTTAGGTTTAGTCCTCATTTTAGTACTTTATCATAATTAGTTATTTTTAGAGTAACTGATTCATTACAGAACTGAAATAAATTATTATTTTATTACAAACGCCAGGATTAGGTTTTTTTTAAATTAGACAACAGTGTTACTCTTTTGAATGTTTTTGATTCATCTGTTTTAGAAGAAAGTAAAATCTGAATTGATAATTTATTCTGCATTTATTTTAAATCTAGAAATAGTATGCAAAAAGTAAGTTTGTTGCAATTTATTTTTCAACATGCGCATTACTAATAAGTGAAGCTTTTGAAATACTGTTTATTTAACGTATTTATTTTTTAATTTATTTGTCCAAACGATATGACTTGAAATTGTTTTTCGTATCGAAAGAAATGTCTCTTTATTAAAGGGTGGAGGCAAAGAAAATGCAATAATATCTTTTTAAAATTATTCTACAATGAAGATATAGAAACTGTTGCATCACAGTTATTAAAATATTAGAGATTATAATTTTGTTACGTTATATAAGCTCACTAATATGGAAATAAGTAACTACATGTTTCAATTGGTAGTTTTGTTGCTAAGATATTTGAAAATACCACTGAAAAACTTATCTATAATTAAAAAAATGTTTCAGTAATGGACTTTTGAAATTATCCCGTGTATGATAGAAGCTTTTTAGATTACCTAAAAGAGTAATAAAATTGAAAATATATCTTTTTCAGAACAGAAATTAATTCAGACAGAAACATTTAATTCCCTTATGATACGCTGTCATTAATGCATTTAAATTTTTATTGCACTTCTATTACAATCACAACTGCTCGAAACCAGCATTCTTATATAGAAACTTTATTTTTAAAAAAGAAAAAAAAATATTCTTTAACGATGCCTAAGACCGTAATAAAAGTTTTATTTTTATATTACATAATAAATACTTTACTTTTATTATGGCCTAGACTATTCCTTAAAGCCAGAATAAAAATTTGCTTTTTATGTTGTTAGATTTTTTTCGAGGTAAAGAGGTAGAAAACTTAAATTTTAAAATTTTCATGACTTTTTTTTAACTTAGGAACTTCAATCCCTTTCTGAATAAAAGAACAGTATAACAGTGTTAAAAAAGGGAGCTATAGTTTCTTGTTGCTCTTACTTATTCTCATGTCCGAAAGTATAGCCTTTGGACTTGAAAGTAATCACATCAGGTGGGGTCCGGAATGCCCTATCGTTGACAGAAAGTCTTTCACCAGCTCCATTCCAGTTTTAGTTGAAGACGTAATGGGGGATAGTACACTGAGTATTTTATGTCCATCTCCCCTCCATCAGTATCTCGAGAAATCTTTTTTTTTTTTTGGTTCTACATATTTTGTAAAACGCGAAATTCTAAACCGAGCCCACTAACGTAACAGCCGCCTTCAGTAACTACTTCACCGTCCGCAGCAGCGGTGGGTTCTTTTAAGTCAAGGAGGAATGAAATTGGGGTTCTGTGTCACTTAACGGATATCATGCACAGAATAGTCACAACTCCTATTTTAGGCGTTCTTGAGATTTTTTGCCTTGTGTTTCCTATCAGGGGAAACATTTCCTGACGACGATCATGCCAAACAGTATTTATTGTCGTTCAAATATTTCCATTTTGAGGCTTCTACTGAAATTTATATCCAACTCTTATGAGTTCTTTTGACTTCAGTGTTAAACTACTATATAAATTCAAAATCTGAAATGTTCAGAGAATTTATGAAGAACTAAATTTCTTGCCAAAAATATTTTACATATAACATTATTAACTAATACATCTTCCGCAATTCTCACGTTAATTTTCAGTTAATGATACTGTATTTGAAGGTTTCATTAATTTACATTTACTCAGCTCGGTAATTCTTTACCCGGAGAAGAAATATTAGACCTTCATATAGAAGGAACAAAAAATTTTCAATTTCGTTCCGACATTTCCTTTTTGATTTTTATAGTTGAAATATATATATTTATAATAATAAGCATTTAAAAGGAATTAAGTAATATTTTTTAATTTTTATGATATATTTATTTCATTAATAAAACATATTTTCCAAATTATTAACGGAATTGCTCTTTATTTCCTAAAACTTTTTTTTTCTTAATGCTTACGTAAAACTATGTCTGCAGGCATCGAGCATTTAGAGGAGATTTCATTAAACAAAAGTTTATCTTTCTGCTTGAAATAGTGATAGACATTTTATGCTGTAAATATTTTCGTGTGTATTCTAATCAACTATTATTTAAAGAAAATTAAGAAGCATCAGGTCTATTTTATTTAATCATTCATCTAATTTCTGTGTTATTTATATATCTGCAATATATTTGAAATGATAAAGAACCGAACTTTTGGGCCTGTCAAATTACAATCAGATTGCTCTTACGATGAGAGGCAGTTCCTGAAGGAAAGTTTGGGAAGGCTAATTTGTGGATGAAAATTTAAGTTAATAAAAAGAGGATTTCAGTAGATCCGAAAACAGAGCACACTTCCGTCGCAGTGTTAGATGCTAGAGATTTTCTTACCAACCTAGGCAGAGACTTTATATAAAAATCTCGATTCAAATTTTATTTTAGTGATCTAAATTAATGACTGTAAAATTTTCAATGAATTTTTTCGAATATTTTTTTCGAATGTATTCTCAAGACGAAAGAGAAACGTTGAGAAAAGAGCACGTAAACAGCTTTAACTGTATTAAGCTTAAATTTGAACTGTTCAGGCACTTTAAAATTAAATACATTAACTTTTTTAACTTTAATCAAACATATTCTGGCCACAAATAATAAAGTTCTGAACACAAGATACTGCTACGTGATTTATGAGAAAATTTAAGAGTTATGAAATAATAGCGTATTTATATATAAAATAATACGAATAATTGCACTAATCTTTCAGACATCTATTTCATTCCTTTGATCCAGCTTATGATCTAAATTGAATTTACTATAATCTAAATCGAAATCAGTTCGTCAAGCACTTTACGATTATTATTGTTTCTTCTACTGTTTCAAAAGCTTTTTTTAATCACATATTTTGTACCCATGTTCCATTATGAATTTCTTTAAGTATATTTAATATTGAATTTTAAAATAAATAGGAAATTGAAAAATTTAATTTTTCAAAATGTCAGTTCAGAGTTATAGGGAAGATGAAGTTGAGAATAAAAAGCAGTTAATGATTCTTATCCTCAAATCAATAAAAAAATTATAGACTTCAATAGAGACAAGAAGAGTTTTAGTGTGGGAAAAACTGCTTCTAGAAACGCTTTTAAGTGTCATATTTTCATTCTATTGTGTACCATTGTAATAATGTGGAATGATGCTAATTCAGCGAGCCATTTATCTGCACACGGATTAAATTCAGTTATCAATTAAAAGTTGTGTATGAGATGGTTTATGAATTTACCTCTGAAATGACTCTTTCTCTGTACTCGCTCATCATGCGCAAAGTAGCATGATTTTTTCGCTCTCCGCTTCTGATGTTCTAGTCGTTGCTTATGCCGCTTTTGATGCTGCAGCCGTTGCTTCTGATGCTAAGACGTCGCAAACCCGGAGTTCTTACAAATTTTGTGTAGTGAGCTTTCTGAGTTAGGGTTATTCAAGGAAATAAATTTGATGGTAGCATAACTGAAAATATGTCTAAAAAGAAAAGGAATGAATATTTCATTTTAAAGCTAAAATTCAAGGATGTTACTACGCAATTATGCTACCAAATACTTAATATTTAATGCTAGGTAACAGTCATATCACCAGAAAAGCAAATTATCAAGATATTCAAATAATTTTGGACCCTTCTTCTTCCAACATTCAGATATATACGTAGTACGTACTGTACATTCAAATATACTTCTGCTGCCAACTATACTTCCGCTGTAGTACAGTGGGCAACAAATCAGTCAAAATACTTCTGATTTGTCTTGCATACCATTCTCTTCACTGATTATTTTTTCTGCCAGTTAGTTCTCTTTTATTGTGAACATGCTTTTATTGAGAAAGCTCAGTCGTTTGTAATATTTCCCCATTCCTACATATTCTTCCTCTTTTTGTTATACCTGAAACTTTAATCAAGCAAAAGTTTTTTAGACTCTTTCATGAATAATTAAAATTTCAGCAGTTATCCCTGCGAAAGAAAGTTCTATTATATGAGATAGGGGAAATTTTGTGGTGCATTTTACGAAATATTTCTCTAGTTAATCTGAATATATTTTTTAAAAAGTAGAATTCCAAAATACCTTTTATATTTCGTGAATATCTCCATGAATAAGATCCTCTCTGGAAACGGGAAAGTATGAATGATTTTAAAATGCCTTAAAATGTTATTTGAATCTTTTGGTTGAAAGTGAAGCTAAGCCATCTCGTTATAAACTCATTGCGGGAATTATTGTCAAATTAGAACCTATCATGCATGTTCAAAACCTAAGAGCCCTGCATGATTAAAGTACATCTAAGAGCTTTTAACTAAGACTTGGTAGGATTTTTCTCAAAGAACTAATCTGTCAAGTGCAAGAATATGAAAAAAAAAGATATTGATCCCATGTACTTGAAAACTAAAAAATCTAGATGCTTGAATCTGCAAATAATTAAAGCTATGGTATTTTCATGTTTCTCTCTCATGTTAGGTAAGCAGGATTTAGCTTGCCTCTAAAAATATACTTATATAAAATATCCCGTTTTTGAGATACGGCTGTCGTTTAGTTTGCTGTAATTTATTAAATGCTTCTCTGAGATATAATAAACTTCAGCTGGAGATTGTAGGACGAACTTAGGATATATCTCATTCCTTAATATAACAAATATTATATTAATATATAATAATATATCTCATTCTTTTTTATCTTAATATATCTCATTCTTAAATATCTTAATATACCTCATTCTTTTTAAATCCAGCAAATTACGGAAAGTGGACTAGTGATTGAGAATTGTCAGTTTACTCTCAGAAGTGAAAATGCATTTGTCATAGTACATGAAATTATCGAGAGTGTAGAAAGCAAAAATCTGCTTTTTCACTAGCACCATGGGTTTTGAGAAAACAGATACTGCTCTCTTGACTTTAACTTGAATCTGTGTCGCAAAGGCTTTTAGTAGGTTGTAATACTAATAATAATTTAATATTCTACGACGAATGCTGATACGATTTCATACTTGACCTTGATTTTTTAAATTGGTAAATCTGGTTGTACCGTGAAAATTACAGTTAGGGCTTTGTAGTTAGCTGAAGGGTAGAAAGTAAGAATTAATGAGCAGCTTCTCTATTCAGGAACCAGTGCCTAAAATTAGGCAAAAAAGAAATTGATTGGCATGCTTTCTGAAAACCTTTTGCCGACTTGCAGGGCGATCTGACATAGGTCCCTCTTCTTCAGGAGCAAAAAGGTTTGGGCAAACATTTTCTAGCTTTATTTATATTGCAGAAATTAAAAAAAATTCCTAAATACTTAATTTAAAAATTTAACTTACTAGTGTACGAATACACTAGGATACTGTGTAGAGTCGTTAGGTATTTAGAACCAGGAGAGATGAAAAATGTGCAATGCCCTCGCCGGGGACAGACCGAAACAGGGACCTCTCCAATACGCGCCGAGCGTGCTGACCACTACACAACGAAGGCATGCGAAGAAAGCGAGAGAAATACCTCATATACTCCTTCCTTTAAAGGGCGACTGGGGATTATGGGCCCCAGTCGTCAAATCATGGTGGTGGAGAATCATCATGCACCATCTCGCCACTTCGGGCGCCACTGTAGAGTCATTAGGTTATTTAGAAGTAGGAGAGATGAAAAATGTGCAATACCCTCGCTGGAACTCGAACCACGGACCTCTCGAATACGCACCGAGCGTGCTACACCACGAAAGCATGCGAAAAAGGAGGGAGAAATACCTTATAACTGTGATAGCTAATGATAAATTTAAGCTAGAAAAATCAGGGCAGAGTGCTTTGTAAAATGTCGAATCGAAAGCTGGAATTTTTGGGGAAGTGACTTTGAAAGCTTTAATGTGACTTAAAAGACATGTGCAAAGGTAAATTTGTAATTCACGTGGTAATTTACAAAATTTAAAATCTGTATAAAAATAATAGCTTGATGAAACTGATTGGATGAGCAGTGTCGTTTATCCCACTGGGTCACTTATTGCTGGATGAAGAGTAGTACAGTCGTTAAGTAATCACTTCCTTTCACAACCAAGTTAATGTTACCTTTAAAAAAATTGCTAGTATTTTGAGATGACACAGCTTTTGGCTAACGTAGGCGATTTTTACTTTTTCATTTCTTCTCCCTTCCCTCCACATAAATACCGTACGCCGACGAGGCTCGTCCTTAGCCAAGGCACGGCGTTCAAGGTCACACAAAGATCATCGAATGTCTTTTTTCCACATTTTGCTTGTTTAATTTTTTGCACGCTTTTATATCAAGAAGTTAACCATCTGCCGATAAAAAAAATTTTTGGCTTCGAGAGATTTTCCGCACATCCGTTTTACTGGTCGTTCACTGATGTAGGAAGCGAAAAGATTGTTATGGATTTTTTTTCCTCTGAATTTGCTTCCGAAATTTGGGAGGAATATCTGAAATGCTTCGGAATCCGATGTCGATTAAATGAGTGACGTCGTTTCATAAATTGAACTAGGAAAAAGGATGATCCACCGGGCTTACTTTCACTTCTCCCGCCATTAGTTCCTGAATTTCGAAATGTAAGTGCAATTCTTTCGGAAAGAAAATGATTTTAGGCTTTTGAATTTATTATTTGGCTTCCCTTTTATGTAACTGGCAATAAAAAGGAAGTAGTAATGCTCCCATAAAGCATTAGCATTTGAGCTGATATTTATATTCAGGAGAGTTTGCTTTGTGGGTGGCTTGAAGGTTGGCTTAAGACCTAAATAAGTGACGTGAGATTAAAACACTAACAAAACATTTCTTGAAACGTTTGAACGAACAAACAACGACAAATGTTTTGCATAGCAACGTACAACATTTAACACCTTTCGCAGCAAAACTTTTACCCACAATTTCTGGCATTTACTACATTAAACGCAGTTTATTGCCATTCGCAATTCAGAATATCTGCTGCAACTTCTTTAGCAAGTTTCTTTACTTTCGAGTCATTACTTAAACAATAGGTTTTCAAGTAATCAAGGAGCTATTGAACAGTCTTACTGCAATCATCGCAATTTTTGATGGTAGATTTTTTTTTTTTTCAAATCACGTAGAGCCCTCGATTCTGAGGCTTTAAATAAAGCAGCGATGGTTGCCTTCAGAAGAGAATTCATTATCTAATGCAGGATCATTGTAAAAAGTCGCGGTATTTTCCTTCCAAATTTTGTTCTACACATTGCACCTACATCAGACATGTTGCTGCTAAACAACCATGCGTAAACGGGAGTTTCAGCGATATGTATTAACCGCTGGGAGAAAAAGTCGTCAACAGAAAGTATTTCAAGAGAACGTATGTTCGCATTCAGTGATTTAATGCTATAAGATGATTATTATCTTCAGTATCTTTACATCAGCTGGAATACTACGAAGTGATCAACAATACTAATTTCACAAAGTTTAACTTTACGCAAGCTTATTATGATAAAAGAAATGCCTATTTCTTTAAATTTCTACAAGAATAGAGTTGTGCTCAAACATATGTTGTTGCTGTGACTTATCTCACTTGTCTCATCCTGGCAAGGAGTGCAAGATTGCGCCTGTCGTTGGCACCATACAGATGACAGTAGGACTTTGCTCAGTTCCGCCTGCAGTTTTAATGCAGAGCATGCCCGGGAGGACGGGTCCGAGGGTCTCACACCCCTT
>KK121779.1:47308-61109 GCA_000611955.2 Stegodyphus mimosarum
TGGACAGGACTTTCGGCTCGCCGCATATTTAGAGTGTCCTCATGCCGCACAGACACTCGACATTTACAAACATCCATGCCTTCTCTGGGATTCGAAACCGGACCCTTCGGTACGGCAGTCAGCGTCGTTAACCACTATCCCGATTGGGCGGCCCTAAAAATGTTAGAAAATTTATTCATCTATGTATGGAATTTTGAAGACTGGTGGCGAAGTGGTTAGCAGCTACACCACAGGTCCGGTGTTCGATCCTCGGGGCTGGGCAAGGTTGACTCAGCCTTTCATCCTTTAAGTGGGTCAATAAAATGAGTACCGAGTTCGCTTGGGGGGACTAAACACTGGGGTCTAGCGACAAGCTGACCACTTGTCCGGGCATATGCTGTTGCACTCAGGGGCCCCAAAAGGTCAAGAAAGCAGAAAAGGGACTGCAGGCCATGGCCCATTAGGGCTGTTACGCCACAGAGTTTAGTTTTTTATGTATGGAATTCTAGTTTTATCAAAAGGCCAAAATTTTAAGGTACAAAAAAAAAAAAAAAAAAAAAAAAAAAAAAAAAAAAAAAAAAAAAAAAAAAAAAGAAAAAAAAAAAAGAAAAGAAAAGAAAAAAAATCAAGAATTCCAATTTTTTAACCCCTAGAAGAAAATGTCTACAAGAGGGCGTTATTGTTTTCACTGCTCTTGCTTTATGTCCTGGCAGCAAAAAGATATTGCTGCCACTTCACTCGCGTGAAATATTTGTTACAAGTCTAAAGCGCAGTGTCTCTAATGAAAAAATAATGCACGGTTATATATTGAATAATTAAGCATAAACCAGGATTTCTTTTTAATAGCAGGGTTCCGTATTATTGCTGATAACCAGCGACAGTGAAACTTTCACTCAAGAACTTGGATCTTTTGTTTGCACTGGAATTTATTTCTTCATAATTAAATGTAGTGTATAAAATTTTTCATAACTTAATCGGCATATTTAACATGCGCAAAATGCTTTTAGACAATAATTTCAAGAGTTTTGGGGAAAATGCAGTTTATAGTTTTGTTTAAGTAGTTATATATGTATATACATTTGAATCATTTTTACTTCGAAGAGTACGTGTATGTTCAAGAATAATCATACTGAAAGAAGATTGTTTATTGATAGGAATTCTTAAAATAATACCAACTATTAGAATTCATATTTTTTTATGTTGTTGATTCTAGTAGTATCATTTGAACAAAAATTCTGCTATTATTTTTTGTATTTAAAAGAGTTGTTATTTATTTTTTAAAATATTTCTTAAAATGTTTACTTCAAAAACAGTAATTTTGTGTAGTTTAATTGAAATGGCTCAAAATCATATTTGCATTTCATATTAAGTTTAAAATAATGACAGTTTTTGAACCATAGTGGAAATGAATAGTGTTATTTCGAGCATTTTAATTTTATATTATAGCTTAAGTTGCAAGGTTTCTCTGTAATTTAGAGAATTTATTTTTCACTACAGCAAAATTTAACTCTTGGTAAAGTGATATGATACTGAGAAAAGATGCACTAGGTGTGTCTTAAGCACGTTTTTTCAATCTATTAATATAAAGTAATAGTTTCTTCAGTCCAAGCACACACACTACCTTTGGCTAACTAAATAACATGCTTTTCATCTGCACACAGGGCTATTTCCGTAATTAACACACAGGGCTACTTCCGTATTTTTTTCCGTATTTTATTGAAATCTCTTCACAAAAACACATAATTTTATAGCAAAATAAGAATATTCTAGTAAAAATAAAGATCTGAGCAAAATTTAATAATTTTAATTTACTTGCATTTTAACTATGCAGTACAAAAATCTGATCTTCCAAACATAAATTTTTCAGTTTATATATATATATATATTAGCGTCACGAAACAGATAAAAACTTAATAGTTTTGAATTATATTTTAAAACCCAAAAGGCTGAAATTTTAGGCAACTTGTCAGTTTTTGAAATATTTACATGTTTTATTTTATTTTTTATAATTCTAAGCTTTTTAATTTGAAATTGAAATTATTTAAAATAAAAAGAGGATTGATTTTCTCGAAATACGATGCTGTAGAATATTGATTGCATTAAAAAGCTAATATAATCGCTCGCAAAATCTGAATTCAAACCTTGTCTCATTTATTCAATGAATAATTTTTGCTGGTTATTTTCGGATAAAAAATAATGAAAAGGGGAATATAATCTTTATAACATACCTGATGTCAAATTTATATACATGGGTTTATAAAAATTTCAGATTTCTTTTTAATTGTATCTGATAAGTCCTCATCTTAAGTAATGTTTTAATAAAAAAGTTAATAGTTATATTTGTTTGCATGTATGCATCGAAGTCGGAAGAACAATTCGTGGTATTAAGTTCTCCAAAGATGAATGCATACCAGTATACGTTATCTTCTTTGTTGCTTAGTATTTTTTAATGGTTTGATTAATTCGATTACGGCTAGGCACGCAAGAGCTATCTGCCTAATGGGAGGGAGGACTTCGTGGAGGACTTTCTGAGGGAAACTGGTTCGTATACACGTTACTGGGGAAAACTATGGAGACACCCATGCAGCCAGCCTGTTTGCTGAGATTCGAGCCCGGGACCAAACTACCAGTGTTCAGCGACTTTACCGCTCGGCCGCTGGTGGACCCAATATTTTTTTAACGCGGAAAAGAATTTCAAACTCAAACTGGTACTTTTAGCCTTTTTTTTTTATCAATTCTTTCTTACAGGACAATTACGTAACTTTAGGGATACAGATTTTAAGCTACAGCAGATGAATTATTGAACTAATACTGGACACTGAGGAGTATGTACTGAAGAATTTTTTATATGAAAGCATTTTTACCTTGCTACACACAACAACAGCTTCTAAAACTGGAAAAAAAAAGAATCGATGCATAATTATGGAGCTTAGTTATTTACCAGTCCTTTCCCCCTTCCATTTAAGTATGGGAAACGGAAGAACGTAAAATCGTATGCAAAGTATATCTGAGTGAATTTCATTGACACAAATAGCATGAATATGTCAGTATTCATGCTATTTGACATATTACTGACATAAAAAGAGACATATATCCCATAAAAAATAGAGTAACTGTATCTTCAAGAAACTTGTTTCTTTCTTAATATATTCTAAATATATTTCTTAACATATGTCTTAATACATTTCTTACGTCTTAATTATTTATTTGAATATCTTTTGGCAAGGGAGGTTAAGCAGCGGAACTCACAGACTTTCCGTGATGCGTTGATTTCTCTAATGAGGGCTCGCAGCGTGAACGTCAACCATTTTGACAAAAAGGAAAAAGTGTTCTTTTTGCGACTTTCGGACTCGTAAGTTTCGTCGCCAGTGGGGTGAAGATAAGAAAGAGGGTAATTCCTGTAAGGAATTTCTTAGTAAGGGATGTGCATATATATGGAATTCCGTTTGCATCTGGAACATTATCCCGAGGAGTTACAGCAAAATTGGAACTTATATATGACATAAGCAGGGGAGAAAAATCTATTTCATAGCAATATTTTCGCAACGCTAATCTTACACGCGAATCCAGGAATTTGACTCAGCAAATAAAGTCATATTGGTAAATAAACGAATGCATACAAAAAAAAAATAAATATATCTAAGCAAAAGTTATGCTTAGAATTTTTAGACTGTTCGATGACAGTTTCGGAAAAGTCTTAATTTTGTATGCGCTTTTCTCGAGGCCGAATGGTTAAGACCGCTAAATGCTGATGGTTCGACCTGCTTTGGATTCTAACTCAGACGAACGGGTTGGCTGCAGGGTTGTTTTTTGTGGTTTTTCCCGTGTGTAAGGTGAATACGAGCTAGTTTCCCTCAAAAAGTGTTCTACGAAGAAATCTCTTCTCTTAGACAGATTGCCCTCTTGGCTTTGCCATTTTCAAATAACCTAACCTTAACTTCCTTCATTGATATGCAAAGCTTTTTTAATAAAAAGTAAAAACGAAATTCTAATATCGATTTTGCATAGTTTTAAAATTTTACAATTCTTAATATTGTTAAATGCATCATCGATTGTTAGAGCTTAATTTGTAACTGTTTTGTAGATTTGAAGATTTTGTACTTTGAAATTTCAATTTTTGTATAGTTCGTTGTTTTACACTGGGACGTGATACTCTTCAGCCTGCTTATAAAAAGTTTCAAAGTAATGCTTACAAGATCCTAAATTTTGCCAGTCCTGCTTATTTGGCTTTCTATTAGGAATGAGAGAAATTATTGGAGATTATTTCAAATTTAAAAAGAACTAAGCATTCTTATAAAATTTATTAAAGATCTTGCGCATTTGATATGTTTAGAATTCACTGAAATTTTAGAAATGGATGCAACTTCAATCAGTTTGCAGTAAGAACCGCTTTAGAAAGTTTTCAGATTCCAAACACTCAAGTAATGCTGAAGAATATAGAAAAAAAAATCATTTTCAAGAGTGGAAAGAAACTAAATCTTGACCAGCTAGATAGCTTGAAGACATGAGGTTATTTCGAAGCAGGAGATGTGAAACATGAGCCGGGACTCAAACCTGGACCTCTCGAATACGTGCCGAGAGTGTTAACCATTACACCGAGAAGGCAGGCAGAAAGGAGGAAGAAAATATCAGTATTCTTCATATAGAATTTATTTTAAGTAATGCTAATAATCAGATTTCTGGTTAACTATACAGGAAATTTATTTTTATTAATTACTGTATACCAATCTCAGCAGCAATTGTACTGGATTTTAGTTTTGAAAGTCCTTATTACACTTTTATTCATTTTGTTTTAATTATATACGTCTTTTTCTCTCTCTCTTTTTGTCTCTCTATATATAATGTCTAATTTCTTCGATCCACGAAGAAGCTTTTTTCTCATACTGTGTTTGAGAAATGAAAGTCTATTACAAAAAATATTTGCCAGCTGTATTTTAGCGTTTAATTTTAGTTATTTTATTTATTTCGAATTAAAAAATCTTTCTTCTATTGGTAGTACTGAGAGCGTCTTAGAAGAACTACAGTATTGTATTACTTGTGCATCTCCTGTTGTATATTTCTGTATAGAGCATCTGTAATTGTGCCAAGAAATTTGGATAATCAAAGCTTAATTTGATTTATCATAGATAAACATATATGAAATATATTGCTTTTAGGACCATTCAAGTGGGATAATATTTAACAAAGTTGCATTTTTCTTATTAAAGAATTCAATTATATTATGAATTTTGGTTCCCCTGATTTATTTAAATACACAATTAGATATAGAGAAGGCAATATTAAAATAATTAACTACACAAAAATAGAAAGACTTCAAGCTTATCCTTAATAAAACCAATGATAATGATGCGCATTAATATGAACATAGTAAACTAAATTAAAACTTTTGACAAAAGGAGACTTTCCATATTTAGGCCTCTTAAACTAATTTACTAGCATTAGAATATTTCTAAAAAATTATAATCAGTGAGAATATTAAACAGCTAGGATTAAAAATATTTTCGCATACCATCATGAATTTTTCAAAGGATTAAAATTATTTAATAATAATCTCATAATTTATAAGATTCGTCACAGCTTTATTAGAAAACAGGTAGCAAAATTATACTTCTCAGTTTAACCTAAGTATTATCAACTTGATATTTATAAAAACTTACAATTTAACAGGAATTGTAAACTGGAAAATTTTACCTCAGGTTACTTAAATCGATTTTCGTTAAAAAATGTATTGCATTTAAAATATAGGATTTCTGAAAGGATAGTTTAAAAAATTTCTTTTACGGTGAAGATCTCCCTATAATATGAGTTGTGTTTCTAGTAAACATCGACTACTCATTCTGTTTCTGCTCTTGCCTCTTTTACTTATGAACTGCATCCTTACCCTTTAATGTTTAGCTGTAAGCTTACTGGCATCTTCAACACTTGCAATGAGCACCACAGTTATTCGACTAGTAGCTCTCAAGCAGGACTCGTGAGGTAAATGTTAAGTTAGTTACCTTATCTCTACGATATATGTCCTTTACCTTTATGTATTTTATACAGATAATATGTTTTGCTTAATTACTTTGAATTTTTTTAAAATTTCTTGTAATGAATTTTAAATTATTTTATACCCCTTAGTTAATTTACCATAGTTACTAAAACTCACTTATCGAACAAATTTCCATAATTTGTAATAAATGTTTTCTTATTTCATTGGATACTCACAATTTAAATTACTTTCACGGTGAATTTAACACTGAATGTTTTTTCTGTAATTAGTTTGTTGCACTTAATTCATATAATTTATTTATTTTATTTTACTTCTTTTGGGCATATATTATTTATTAGAGTTTTCTCAAATTTGTTTTGTTGTTTTGGTCGATTTTACAACTTGTGCTAGATTTTTAGTCCACTTTGCTTGGAATTTTTGAGTGAAACTGAATCACATTCTTCTTTTTTAGTCATGTAGAAGCTTGAATACACTAATGAACAATTAACTACTTTGATTGCTTAAATTCGAAGAAATTATTGGCTTTACTATTTTACTATATTAAGTTATTCATTATGTCATTAGCTCGTGGCACCAACACCCTGAACAGATGTTGCGAGATAGGCTATAAGGTATTTCTCCCCTCTTCTTAGCATGCCTTCTTGGTGTAATGGCCATCAAACTCGACGCGTATTCGAGAGATCTGAGGTTCGAGTCCTGGAAAGGGCACTGCTCATTTTTCACGTCTCCTGCTTCGAAATAACCTAATATCTCTACAGTGGTTCCCGAACTAAAAAATGGCGAACTAAAAGCAGTGACAAAAAATACTTGAAATAAGGCTTCTGGGATAGATGGCATTTGCAATTTAATTTTTAATCAAAAAAGACATTTATGAAAAGAAAAGTATTATTCATTACACACATCACACATCTCACATTTTGGCATCTTAAAATTATATCTAGTTGGCACCGAAAATATTCTGTTTCTCTTCCAATTTAAGTTAATGAATGTTTGCCGGCCCCCCTTTTTAATTTTGTTTCGTGCTCTATCATTAGGCGCTATACGGAATGGCAGGTTTGCCCCGTGGAGGATTTTATAAGGAAAACTAGCACTTATCCACGTTACATATGGAAAAAACAACAAAAACGATCATACAGCCAGCCCGTTCGTCGAAACTCGAACCCCAGACTAAACTATCAGTATTTAGAGGCTTTTGCCACTCTTCCGCTGTTGGGCAATCTAGAATTTGGTAAAATCAGGAAAACCGAGCTCCGTTGGAATGGCGTAGATTTTGAGTAAAATTAGTTTTATAGAAAAGCTACGCCAATTTGATGCTTGCGTTTGAGTATATCTATATCGCGAGCTTTGTAATTGGAATATTGGACGCAGATATATCTCCTTTGGTAACTGATGACCTTTTCTGCAACAATGGCTACCCATTTTGTAGCAATGAGAGACCATAACACATTTCTTAATTGCTAAAATATCTAAACAGGATGCAGTGGAAAGAAGGAACTGATACTCAAAACAGTACTCAGCTTTTTTAGATTTAAATTTTAAATAAAATACGTACTCATTACGCTTTCCCCCCCCCAGAGGCCAGACATTCTGCTAAGCAAGCTCTCACTGGGAAAGGCCGAAACCTCTAAGAAGAAAATTCTAAATATTAATTTTTCTTTGTTCTATTTTTTTTTTCAATAGCACCTTTTTTAGATTATGCAGAATCGACCATAACAAAACTGTGAAATTATGACTTCAAAGCACTTTGATATGATGAAAGAAAACGTCAATCTTAATAAAACGGAAGAATAAAAACTTTCTAAACTTCTAAGTATTTCCGTAAACAAGAATTTGAAACTCTTACTTGCATCTTCAAGTTTTTCCGATATAAGAGCTATTTTTTAGAAACTGGATTTCGAATGTTTGCATGCATAGTTGTCTTCAGGATTGTTTGCACACAGACTTCAATCAGCCGCTAAAAAGTTTAATTAATGGTATCTTTTTGCTTCCATAATTCGGTTATGGAAAACATTGTTCTTTTTTATATATGTATATATTTTCTTTTAGTGAGTTCCCATCCAGAAATTTGTAATTTTGTATCTTTTTGCTAAAAGATATTTACATGACCGAAACTGCTGAAGGCTAAAAATATTTCTTTTTAATGTATTTCTTAAAATGGAGATATGAGTTTATGACCAGTCGTTTAAGAAAATATGCACCAGTCTTTCTTCTTCCTTTTTTTTTTAAATATAATTTTTCGATGCCGAGAAACTGAAGAAATCCGCAATGCGCTCGAGTGCGCTTCCATTTACATCACGAAGGCATGCGAAAAAGAGGAAGAAAATACCTTATATACCCCCCTTTAAAAGGCGAATGGGGATTAGGGGATCCAGTCGCCAGTTTCTAGTGGTGACGAATTATGGTCCACCACCTTTTACTGTAGTTTGGGTATACTGTAGAGACATTAGGTTGTATCGATGCTAGAACTTAAAACACGTGCAGTGCCCTCGTTGGGATTCGAATTCAGGTCCTTCCGAATACGCTTCCAGCGTGCTTCCACTTACACTACAATGGCATGTGGAAATGAGGGAGAAAATACCTTATAAATACTTGTTCTAATAATTTTTGAACATTCTGTGGAAAGCCGGTCTCCCTTTGCATACTTTTTCTTCATAAATGGGATATTTTGGTTGCTTAATTTAGTAATATCTTGTAAATGAATATGCTATTTCTGGTATGGAACTGATGTAACAATGAAAATTAGCGAAAAATATAGCTAACGCATTCATTGTTAAAGCTAACTTCAATAGCTAGCATTCAGATCTTGACAGCACTATTAAGAGAGTATTGAAGATGCAATTCACACCAGTAGAGTATAATAACATGTTTTGATAATTATATCAAAAACTTCCAATTTTGAAGCTATTATCAAAATCTCAAGTTAGGTTGCACAATTGAAAAATGATATTTTATGAAAAAATAATCGAAAAAGTGCTACCCCTTAAAAAAGTAACCTAACAAAAAAAATGGTATCGTGTGTTGGTTTGGTCAGACTTGAAATATCAAGCACTTGTGCATAAAAGCCGTAATACATAGTTTAAAAAACTATTTTTGCATTCAGTATCTTTAGATATTTTACTTTAATGAGTAGCGAAAAAGAGTTAAGAGATGTCAGCTGATTTTACAGCGGAAGAATAAATTTCCTCTGAAAATGGTATTTTTTCTTAAATGATCTATTATCTGTAATGTAGATGGCCTATTGATTGAAAATGCAAAACTTTTATGGCTCTGGCATCAGAAACTCTATGATAAATAGTAAATTAATCAGTTAAATTTTAACAGTAACTGGGCTTCTCATGAATGTATGATAGATATGTAAACAACATAAATATGTTCCAGATTAACATTTAAGAGATTTACTTAAAAAGAAGGGAGACAGTGTATAATAGAGCCTAATCGACGTCACTGAGGAAATAAATAGAACAGACATTTTATTACCAGAATTCACTTTCAGAAAACTATTGTAATATCAATAAAAAAGTTGCTCTTGTAAGTGTTAAGCAACATAGCTAATCAATAAAACCCAATGGCTTGCGTACATTTCGTGTTTTCTTGGGAAACATTATGCAATGATATTACGTATTCCATACATTGCGCGTTATGCACTCGTCATGCATACTTTAAGCAGCATGTAAATTTTGTAAATAGACTTTAAGGAGAGCGATTTAATAAATAAGAAATACGTGTAGGGCAGTAGGTGTCCAGTTTGAATTTAAACTGCATGTAACAGTATAAAATTACTTTTCATTTTTCTATATTTAATAAAATTATAGTGAAGTATAGAACTTTCTTTCAATTAAAAGTTATTGATACATTTCCTCCCGTTCTAAGCTTTCATACAAAATAAGCAAAAACTTTCAATTTCGTAGAGTCATATGCTGTGAATGACAGCTAGGAAGACTAATTCGAATGTAGCGATAATAAATCAATGTGAGTAAAGAAAGCACATTTCGTATTGTATTATAATTTTTTTAAACTACTTCCTTTAAGGGAAAAAACCCCGCACTTTTTTAATTATGTGAAAAACTGCACAGCAAGAAGGAAAATAGCCCATGACACACGCTTATTATAATGGGTATCATATCCGGTAAGATTTTATTTTGACTAACCAGTGACCTTATTATTTTGGATTTTTTATTTTAGAGTCACTAGGCTCATTTCAGAGCAGGAGACACGAAAAATTAACAATGACCTTGCCGGGTTGGGATTCGAACCCAGAACCTCTTGACTGTTAGACGGACATACCAGGTCGGTATGTGGTATAGGAAGGAGTGAACCCAGGCGGTGATGAATAATCAACCACCACAATTTTAGCTCGGACACCACTTGTAGAGAGTGTTATATTGTTTCGGAGAAGGAAATAGGAAACAATTGGGTTGCTCTCTTCGAGTTCGAACTTCAGACCTTTCGGCTGCTAACCGGACGTGCTTTCCAATTGCACCACGAAGGTCCGCGGTAAAGAGGAAGGACATTTCTTACACTATAATTTATAATTTCATCAACTGTAGCCAGAAATTTAATTTAAAATGTAAATAAGCCTCTAGGTTCAAAGTTTATCAGAAAGTGTTTGGCAGCCTTAACTCTAATTTAGAGTTTTTGCTGCTGCAAACTAGCTTGCCGGAGAAGGTTATGGCTTGCCGTTATTTTCTAACAAGAGATTAATCAAAAGTAGCCGAGGTTTAGACTAGGCTTCGCAAATTTTGTATTCTACAATTAATTTAAATTGAATGTATGTTAAATGCTGTTTGCCTACCCTCAAGCTTGCAGGATTTCTGTTCCTGTTAAATTTTTCATGGTCAACGTGTTAATAAATATTTTTGTTTAAACTTTGCTTTTGTTGTGCTAATTCTAGTTACAAGTCAGACGAGATGAAAAGCCGTTCGACAATCTTCTGCTGTTTCAAAGTCGTAAATTGGGAGTTTAAAGTCAATAGCGTAACCGTATAACCTATTAAATTTCGTAAACACAGTCACAAATTTTCTTTCTCCTTCAGGAAAATATATCTCTAATAATGGGAAGGCTCTACCCAAAAACATCCCAATAAAGGCCAGGCGTGCGATATGTATTCATTTATGCATTAAGTTTTTCAATTTATGTTAGTAGTAGAACTACCAACTCCATTTACATACATTTCCACTTGCGGTGAAAAACAAAAATATCAAGATCATAAAAATGAGAAATCTTCGAGAAACCTGTTTTAATCTTGAGATGCTTTCCTTTTTCATTTTTCATTTATTTTTCGTTTGGGATGAACGTAAGAAAAGGAAAAGAAATGTAATACGAAATCGTAAACATGCCTAAGTTGTAATTTCTCTCCTTGTATGGTTATTTAAAAATATGCAGTTATTTATCTGCTTTCCAGGGTTTAAGGCAAGAAATGTGTATAAAGAGTTATCCTGATGATGAAATAAATAAATGTTTAAGCGTTAGATCTCATATAAAAGAAATAAACTATTAGCTAAACTTTATTTCCGGAACCCAAAAGCATGGAAATGCTTCGCTTGTTTCTCTATATGACTGATTAAAATTTTTGCAAATCATGAAATCTTACTAACATGAATTTTTAAGAAGTGTGCTTAAATTCTTTTGTTTTCCCGTTTCCTAGACAATTCTGTTTTTAACTCCTCCCGTGACTTCCAGACAATTACGTTGACGTTCCCAATTGATGGCCGAATGGTTAATACTGCTGAATACGATAAACGTGTTTTGTGTTTGATTCCGGGTGACCGTACATCCTTCTCCTTAGGCAGATAGCCCTTGCCTGCTTTTCCAGATTCGAGTAATCTACCTCAATTTTTACCATCCTTAGGTAACCTTAAACAGTTGTCAGGTACAGCTTATAGATTTTATCAATTAAAGAAGTTTGTCCTATGCAATTCATGCGCACTTTATTTAGATTTGATTTATTAATTAATTTATGATTTATTTATAATTTGATTACCTGTATAGATGTATTTAATTACCTGTATATTATGTGCTAGACGTATCTAAAGTATATATAACGGTATTAAATTATGTAATTATCTATTATATTTAACTAATTATCTGTAATTTATCTGATTACCTATATAGATTTATTTAATTACATCATCTGGTTCAGAGAAATTCTTATGATATTTATATTATTTCTATAGTTAAAAAGATAATATAGTGAATTATATCATTAATTTCTTAATATTAGACGTATCTAAAGTATATATAACGGTATTAAATTATGTAATTATCTATTATATTTAACTAATTATCTGTAATTTATCTGATTACCTATATAGATTTATTTAATTACATCATCTGGTTCAGAGAAATTCTTATGATATTTATATTATTTCTATAGTTAAAAAGATAATATAGTGAATTATATCATTAATTTCTTAATATTATTAAATAAAGCACGTTTCCTCTTTGAATGAAACAAATGAAAATTTCTGTAGTTTTCTAATGTTTCTCCTCAAGTACTTATTATTTTTAAATTATTAAAAAATTATATTAAATTTCAATTGGAGCATTATAGAAATGGAAAGCATAGTTTGGCCGTTTATGAAACTTTAAAATTCCCCCCTCTTACTTAATGATAAGACTTTCACTTTAATATGAACCATCTTGCAAGGTATGAATCAGAAATTTGAAATTAATGCAAAAGCTAGTAAGTAGTACGTATCATGCATCTTTTATGTCATGCACTATTAAACTACGAAAAAAAATATCCACTTTCACAGATTTAATGAAATAATTTTTGTACTGTAAATAAAAAAAATGTTGCTTACTTTTAATTACTTTAATTAACCCAATAAGTATTAGTTACGTAATCTATTAGTTATGCAGTTGATTAAACTGAAACATTAATGTATCCTTTCAACACCAAATTTTGGTATAGCATATGTTTGTTCTTAGGCACCTGTAGCGAAATAATTTGAATCAACGACCATAAACCATTCGAAACAACAAGCCTGGTTACAGTTAAAATGGATGGGCGTATGAGACTGAACAATGTAAGACATAAACTGAGTAATAATAATAAAATTTAAGAGCTTTCCAAGTGTTTCTGTATTCAATCAGGAAGAAATCTGTATTCAGAATCCTCATTGAGGGTAGTTATTTAAAAGCCTTAAGTTGAAAACCGAGCATTATGTACTTGTTTATCCCACTGGCCTCACTGTTTAAGCTTCCTAAGTCTCCTTTTGCCCATCTGATAGCATAGCAATTAATACTGTGGCCTTCTATAAGAGTTTTTTTTTTAAAAGTAAAGTCTGGCCAATTAACGCACAACTAACAGCACCATTTATCGTGATACATATTGCATCATTTTAGCTTAGAAATATCTTTATCCAGACAATTTCGATTTCCTGGCACGTACGACATGAATCATTCTCAGAGCTGTAGACAATAACATGCAAGTAATTCCAAAGGCTTAAGACATTTAATTTATCTTTAAAACTACTGTAATAAATTATCTACACTCACGTTTGTGAAAATTGCAACACCATGAAGGACTTACGCGAGTGAGCTGAAATTTTCAGGAAATGCAAAGTAGCGCATGATATGCAAATGATTAGAATTGCAAATCCGTAGCGCATGCGTATGCTGAGCAGCGCCCTCTGAACGGCTGATGGATCCGAATAAATAGACGGCTGTAGCGAGGCGTGTATGGTTATCGGTGATTATCTGCTAGTGGTAAACGTTAACTCAATCTGTACTTATGCCTCGTCGACGAAAGAGAGCGAGATTTGAACAACTTACAGAGTTTGAACGAGGGAGAATCATCGGCCTTCGTGAAGCTGGATTGTCGTATCG
>KK121779.1:61986-74110 GCA_000611955.2 Stegodyphus mimosarum
TGCGACGCGTTGGCCACACAAAATACTGATTCTGATCTCTTGTTCTTGTTTGTTTGCTTTGAACATTTAATCTTTTATTTGTACCACTACCACTCAACTGTGTATTAAATTGCATTCAATTATGACGATTCCTTCTTGGTGTTGCAATTTTCACAAACGTGAGTGTATCTGTGCAACAAAGTGAGTCATGAAAACAACGTATTTCTCAAAAATGTTTATAGATATAAAGTATTGATACATATTATCCATAACCTACTACCTATTACTACTACTACACACACACGCACTGTCAAAGGATTCCCTGCATTTAGAAAAAGTTTTTCCATCCTGATGAAATTTGACATGAGCAATTGAGTGAAAAGGCATTAAAATCGGATAGTAATTAATCTATTTATTGAGCAACATAAGTAGAGAGATGATATAATTGATATATTATAAGCCGTCTTCTGTGGCAGTGGATGAGAGTATTTGGTATGGCATGGTCTCATAGAATGTTGAATGGTGTCCTACAAAATTTAATGCCAGGTACTCTGTAATTGTTTAGCTGCTTCAGCTGGCAACTGGCAATAACTGGCGCCTAGATATGTCCCATACATGTTCGGTTGTTGAAAGATCTGTAGATATTGTGCTGGACAGTTAGGGACATTGTCTTAAGAACAGGTAACCGCAACAGGCGCGACAGCACTGGCTTCCAAACGATCGTAGATTGTCGTCAACGTATCATCGAGCTGATAATCTGTGCGAAGGATCACTAACGGCTACTGGGTGTCAAAAGCGGTGGTTCCCCAAAAATCACACCCGTGTGATGGACTTCACAGTGCTGTAGAGTGAGTAATGGTGACTGGATCTCCTCTACTCAAAACCGTGATTTACTGAACATCGATATACTCATAACTTTTCGGCCGCTATATTAAAGCAAGAACTATCGTGTATACTCAAGAATTAATAGTATATATTGCAATAGGACACTGATGATGAATTGCCACCTCTGCCAGGCTTCTTCCAGGGGTGCTTTTTTTATACTACACGTCCAACAGATGCAGATAGTGAAGGTGTCTATAATTATAGCAGCTTTCACTATGTTACGATCCTTCTAAAATATGGTGCCATTCTAAGCTTAGTGACCCTTATAACGCTTATAGCTATTACTCTGTCTCTTCTACTGGGCGACTTATCGTTGTTGTTAACTCGCTTATTAGAAGAAGCAATGCAATCTTTCTCGAATTCACTCAGTTATATGTAATATCATCTAGTAGGTCTTGAGAGCATTCTGATTTGCTAATGCAAACACGTTATCTCGGAAGAAGTCTAACACAGCTGTCGAGCTATAGCTTTCGTGTGTTTGGGGGTGGGAGGTGGTGCATCCTAGTGCTTTAACTGATTGCGTATTTGATATTTTCGAGTCTAAGAGGTATGTGATAAATCCCGTCTTACAATTTTTTAGGTGCGTAAAGTTTTTTGACGCAGACTTTGTACACATAAAAGCTGAAAAAAATAGTTTAATCAAATAGCAAAACAAATAGTTTAATCAAATCAAAAACATTCTTCAATCAAATCTACAGATAAGTCATAAAAGAGAATATAAGAATAAACTGTTTTTATAGGTCAGTTCAGAGTTAAACTTGCAACTATGAGTAGGCACGATTGCTTAAAAGTAAGAAAAAAAGACTGATAAGTAATACAGTATAATACTGAGTTTATTCCCAATTTACAAAACTGGATAGTAAGCAAATAGATCACGAGAATTCGAAAATATGTTTAAACGCATACTTACTGCTCAAGAATACTTGATTTAAAAAAATATTAATGCTAAAAGTTTATTCCAGGCTTTAGATCCTGATCTGAATTCTTTCAGATTACAATTTTTTAATTTTATTCATTTAATTATTTATGAAGCAGAGGAATCTTCGTTAACTTTTTTTAACTACTACAGGTAGTAGTAATATTAGTAATATGCGTTAATAACTGATGATGCTAATGCTAAAAGGCAGTCTTGAACAGTTATAAATGAAACATTAAATGCCTTCGATTCAGTACAAGTAAGTAATGTGAAAAACACGCCATGGGGTTCAGATCATCATTCTTTACCAGCACTTTCAAAATTTTTAAAAAATTTTAACGTCTTTGAGAAACAGTTTATAATTACTTGCTTTATTTATTTATTTTCATTCATTTTATCTTATTTTCGGGTACATACAAGTTTTCGTAAATATTGCTAATGATACAACTTTCAGAGGTTATGCCGTTAAATAACAAATATACCTTTCTTCCTCCAAATACGTCAGTTTTCTGAATAATGCATTAAAAGAGGAGTGAGGATGATAACTTCTAACTTTGACTACATCTCAGCCAATGCTAGAAGTCATTAACAGTTTCGCTAAGAGCCGAACTTTGATTTTTGTATGCAACATAAATATGTATATTTGTGTGTGTATTTGTATAAAGTTAAATTTCATCAATATTTACAATGTCCCCAATTATAAGTCAGTATAATTGAAAAACGTTTCTAACACCATATTAGGCTGCTTACCTGGGCTATACAAAATTATGCTGATTCAGTGGTCATTTGATCAACTGGCAACTTTGTTCTAGATAAAGCTTCAAGCAACTGCCAAAAGCGAATACTAAATTTTTGTAGTTTCTGTAGTTAAGGTTTTGAGCTTTCGTTTCATTCAGTGATTTAAGAATGACAAATGAAATGTTTTTTTTACTCATATATTAATATATATACAATAATTAGAATAACTTAAAGTATACGTATGAATGCAACGTTTTTGGAAATACATGTTATGCCAGACTTAATTTTTATTCCTTAGGTTTTATTATTGTATGATGGTAAAAATGTGCGTCGTCAATGGGTAACAAGAAATTTGTTTGGTACATCAGTGTTTGCTTGCTGTGAGAAACGATGATCAATTATGATATGTTCAGTCTCTCTACTTGTAAAAGAAACTGTATTGAACAGCTACCGAGTTCAAGTCGTGTTTATAATGCTCGTGTTTTAAGTGCTGGATTTTCAGTAGTTGCAGTTCGGCTGGGGTTGAAACTCAGGTGAACTGTCTAGCTGCATGGTTGGTTTGGTGGTTAGTTTACTTTAGAAAGTTCTCCCCGAAGGTATCTCTCTGCTTAGGCAGATAGCCTTAGTGTGCTTTTCCATGATCAAATAACATGACCTAAGTAGCAGCTTAATCAACAAAGGCTGTCGTAAGTAGCTCTATGGGCAAAACAACGTTCATATAGAAAAGCCCCAGATCAAACCAGCGTTCAGTTCTATGTGCTCTAAATTTAGCTCTGCATAAGTTGAAAAAAATCTGCTTAAGAAATAAGATACTTTTTGGGGATCTAATACTGAAATTACGCACTTTTAAGAGAGAAAACTATTTTGGAACTGAACTTTACTCTACCTTGTTCTGAAATTTCCAAAACGAAAGAAAAGACAGATGTGAGTAAACCCTCTGTAATATACATTCTCCAAAGGAGAATTACGCAAATCAAAGTCGTAAAATAAAAGCATTAATAGCCGCAAAGCCAGATTAAAAGTGTTACTAGTCAACAAAAAAATGTTGATGGAAAAAGGACAAATAGAACTAGTTTAAAGTCTATTTTATTATTTGCCTTCTGTTACAAATACAGGTATCAGAAGATTATAACAAGATTCCCACTCAATATAAAAAAGTGTAATTTCAGTGCTGCGTTAAATAATATTGTTTAAAAACTAAAAAATAATGAAATATATTACATGTATACAAAAAAAAAATAATGAAAAATATTGCAGATTTTTCTTCTGACTAATTCTTCTACTTGTGCTACATACATGCTTGTTATGCATTTGACTTTCAGCACTTCAGCTTTCTTTTATAAATTCATATCTTTAGTTTGATCTTATAAACTTCATTACTGGGGACACTGATTCACAAATTTAAGTAGTTTCAAACATAGGTAACAGTTTTCTTAGTACTGAATTGAAAATAATGAAATCCTCTTCCCTTAACAATCACAATTGCATTTCGAACACCGATTACTATTTTTTCAAATCAGTTTTAAGCGGTCATACACTACCTTTCGAGAAAAAAACATTATAATTTCGATTTTGTATGATTTTAAGATTAAGATATCTTTTGCACAATTTTTTTAACTATTATCTGGTTTGATTCCCACTTGAGGAATTTCCGGGAACGTTCGAGCAGATGAATTCATGTCTGTTTTACAATTGATACATTGCAGTATAAAATTTTTACATAATTTCACTGTAGTAGTTTTAGTGAAATTTTCCCCCTGATTAAGAATAATTCACAGTTCATGTTGTATATTTAAGGTTTTTTATGTCTCTTCAAGGAAAACAAAGAAAGTTTGCCCTGTGCGAAACAAACATTAGGAATGGCTGTGACAAATGCAGTGTTGGATTTTGTATAATAGCATAAAAATAGTTCGAAACTGCTATATTCTCCAAACCGGAATCTGTGAAAAAATACATAATTGCTGGCAATTATTCATTAAGACAACAATTGATCTGAAAATTTGATAATTAATAGGTTAAAAGTTAAAATGTCCTGCATCATATTGGTCACATTTTAAGTGTTTAGCTCCATGTGACTAATGACTGCTGTACTGGAGCAACATGGATCTAGATACTCCGCTGTGCTCATTTTAAAAGGCCTTTAATGATACATTCTTAACAATTATTTGTACACCTATCTTTGAAACATTTCGAGAAGGTTAAGCTTAGTTACGTTTTAAAATAAAACACGCGAGGACTTCTTGCATGAGGCAGGCTTTATGGGTATCCTGTTTATTTCAAAATGCCATCTAGTTCAAATTAACTATCTTTGCATTTGAACTGTGGACTAATTATTTTAATTACTGAGAAATGGAAACGTATTTTAATACTACCTCTGTAATGCATTAAGAAATACCGAAAATAATGCAAATTCAAATGTATGGAAATAAAATACTTTTGATGTTGTCTAAAATTTATTTTACGTTTTCAACAATAATTTTTGCTTTTACCAGTATATCTAAAAAGATAAAACTACAAAACTAAATTTCGGACATTATTAATTATAGTGAATAAATTAATTTAACTTTTCTTCTTGCGAATGAATGAATGTATAATCTTGGAATATATCGATAATTGTTTTTGCATATGCTGTAGTTTTTATATCCATAGAATTACCCAGTACTAACCTAATCTATGATTCTTAGTTCTTCAATGATAATTTTTTTAAAGACATAAAGCCTCAGAATATGACACAAGATCATACACACCCTTTGGAACAAAGTCCCTTCTGTACCATTTCCGTTATTTCCTATGTTTTCCTGTTCCTGCAGTTAAAAAAAAATCCCAGCAGTAGTTTCAAAACGAGCTCTTTTAGACGCGCTTTGTTATTTCATTTAGCCGAAAAAGAGAAAAACAAAAAGAAGGCGAAGTTTTTTCATCAGGACAAGAAGTTAATTGTTTTCAAACAATATTAAATGACATCAAATGTGTTAAACGAAAAGCACCATCTTTTCTCATGTCTGGCTTTTTACTTTTATAGGATTTTATTCTATGTAGTCTTATACGACTGGGGGTTTAACTTAAATATAAATAGTAGATCTTGACTAGCTACTTAAAGGGAGCAATACTATTATCTGAATATTCACTGTTCTGTAGCATTCTTTGAGCAATTATTTTGTCATTATGCATTAAGTAAAAAAAAGTATTTTTATATAGCTTGTTTTACCGTATTTTTTTAAAAATTTTATTCATTAGCCGTAGGTGTAAGTGTCATTTGAATTGAAAATTGTAGCAAGTATTAAATACTGCAAAATTCAAATTCTCTTCCAGAGGATTTCTTGAATAAAATTTAGATTTTTATATCTAAAGTACCAAGTGTTACGTTATTAGTCCAAAAATGGTGATTGACAGGAGAGTGAGGAGCCACAGCGTTCATTGTTCATATTCTAGGAAATCCATTGTAATATACTTAAATCCCACATTATCTATTAATTTCACACATTATCTATTAAATTACTAACGCCTGAATTCCGTTTAAAGGAACTATTTCAAGAATCTGAAGAGCTCCTAAAGCATAATTAACATACAGGAACATTACGAAATACAAGAAGCAAACTGCAATTTTTTATAACTATAATTACTTCCAGTGCTCTTTTTTAAGATGTCCTTATTCTCAGGCAACCAAAGATGGTTATATATGCTGTTAAAAATCATTCATTGAGCGCATAAAATGCAAGAATGACACAATAGGTCAAAGTAAGTCTAAATGCTATTATCAGCTTTTCAATCTCTGAGGTAGTCTGGACCTTACTTTGCAGTCCTCCTACACAACTGAGAGCGGCATAAATCCATCTCATTGAAAATGTAAATGAAATTTCTTCATCTCACAAATTGTATACTTACGTCGCAACAAATGTCTGCAAAGTCCTTACTATTACTTTCTTTTTTTTTAACACTGAATCTTTTGGAACGACTTTCCACTTGTGTTCCAACTAAATTTTTACTTTTCTTAAAGTACAGATCAAACTCTGGAGACCCCGTTGTAGTGTTTTGTACGAAGAGCCATCTGGCTCTTCCGCTGTGCTCAGCTGTACATACCTATGATGTTGTTTTAACAAAAGAAACGTTTGCGTCCATTGCTTTAAAACTTTTTCAGAAGAAACAGGCAAGATTTTTATTACAGTAAAGAACTGAAGGGTGATCCCCTTTAGAAGGGATGGTTGCGTATAGAAAGTTTTAGAAGAAACGTTTTCGCACTTTCGTTGTACGTTGAAGAAATCGCAAAAATCCCATGCAGCCAAACCTTCTAGTTGATACGAACTGAAGCTGGAAAGAAATAGTTGTATTCAGTGGTTTTTAGTGTGGGCAGATAATAGGTTACTTCAGCAATCATACTTAGACAATTTATCATTGAGACTGTCTTGTTACTCCCCCCTAAAGAGGAAATGGATATATTTCACGAATAAAAGTTATGAATTTACAGTTACAAATCACACGTTCATTAAGCTAATTAAGTCCTAACGTGTTAACTTAAACTATGAACGAATATTTCTAGGCGTTTTGATAATCGGTGTAGCAGGCTCAGACTTTCCATTTAGTACAGATCACCATCATCTTGTAGTGATTAATACGTGTCGTTTCTTCCCGAAGCTAAAAATAATACTATTGCTAAATGTTCAGTTGCGGTAAGATAGCTTTTCCCCACAAAGCCGGGTTAAGGTTCTTAGAAAGCGGCAGGGAAAGGCAGGGATTCCAGATTTGGCGTGAAATTTGACGATATTCAGCTCCTAAATTGGCGATATGCCATAGATGGAGCGAGAAAGTTCTAGAACGCATTCTTGGCGGTATTTCTTGGAAATGTTCTCGAAGGTAGGATAAAGCTATATATATCCGGCTCGTAGGCAGAGAGAAGAGTATCTTGAATTCATTGGTGTAGTAGTGACTTAAGAAATTAGCTCGAGAGCGATCGACCGAGACGGGAGCTGTACTTAGTGCTTTGCCGTGAAGCTGTCTTCACCGTCATAGCTTGAAGGCTGTGTTGCTGATTGTTTCAGCACGTTTATTGTAGTTTTTCGACGACTATAAACTTGTTTTTATAACTCTCCTGTGTAATACTGGCGAATAAATTGTGTTTTGATTCTTCATCGAGGGCTATTATGAATTACTCCAAATCAGCGAATCCTTAGAACGCAGCAATATAATTAAATCACATTTATGAGGTTCAGTGAGTTTGAAAGAAAAAAAAAGTTATGTGTACTATAGCTGTTCATATAAAACCTTTTTGTTGTACAAATAAACGAGGAGTGAAAGATCTATTATGTTAGAAATAAATATATTAATTTTCCTACTTCTCAAGAATAAAATACTGACCACAAACTTGGCGAAGTTCATGTTATTCGTTGGTGTTTATTTTATTTATTAAGAACAAAGAAAGTGGACTTGTAGAAGAGTTATGTTACTTTTATAGAGCATTGTGACTTGTAATTTTTTCTTTAATGGGTTGTAAATCTAGAAGAATTGCAACATGCTGAGGAGTGTATTTTGTGCATATGTTTCTATTAAGATGAATGCTCTTAAAAATTAAGAAGGTGTGATACACTGATCAAATAAATACTTACTTACTTCTTCCATTCCTTTTAACAGCCGCTCATTGGTTAATTAGATATTCGCTAACAAATGGCCAAAACTAGCCCTTTTACTTCTTGTTACCAAGCATATCGCCTACTGTAACAACAAGAGAATACTTAGTATTGCCCCGAGAAGGAGTAAGAAACAAGCGTTGTAGAGTTTCACTCTTTAATTAATTTAATTTCTTGAATCCAACTGAGATTGTCAGGTGAGTTATTGTCTCGTGTACGTAAATAACAGCTGAGTCAGAAGAACGTTTAAATAACCATTTTTATTTAAAAATGTTAACTGAAAAGATGCAAGGCTAGTGCTTACAATTTAAATCTCCGCAGCTTGCAGAATTTCAGATAACAGAAATCTGAATTTTAATATTCATTTTAATTGGATGTTGGAGATATCCTAATAAGTGGTTGGCTCGAATTTAATTAAATTCCAGACTAAATTTAATTAAGTCACAGAACTGGGCGACTTAAGAGTATTACGGTCAGCATCGCTACCAAATCTCTTAGTCTAAACTTTCAGTAACTTTGTTCTTCTCTCTGCGTAGCTCAGTTACATCCTGGTGAGAGCTAACGAGTAGTGTTCCACTTGTGATAGTATAGTTAAAAAACATAAGATAATGGGTTCATTAACATAAGTTGCTCCACAACGTAAAACAGATAAGTCTTGTGTGCGACTCGAATCCAATTACTGTGCTGCCAAAGTGGTGACTTCCTATTACAGAATATTATAGTATTATAATAGTATTTAGTGAACATCTAACCATGTAATAAATTCTAAATTTTCTACAGAAAGAAAGTGTTTTCGTTACGTAGAATAAATTTGTATTTTCAAGAACTAGTTAATAATAGTAATAAAAAAAACTACTCAACCGATGAGAAATTCCGCTCATTATTTAATGTACTTATTCTTATTATGCATTTTTAATTCAAGATTTGCTAATTTTTAAACTAAAAAAATATTCTAGAGGCAAAATAATTTTTATAAAAACAATAAAATGCCAGTTTGTAGGCGCGAAGATATTCCGAAAGTTATATACTCAGATGTTTGCGGTGTCACTTTTAGACGTAACACATTGTTAGCAATTTTTTCGTAGAAAATGAAAAATATTTTATTGCCATCAACAAAAGAAACACTTCTGTTCAGCAACTTAAAAAATATTGCAGGTTAAGGAGAATTAATTCAGTACATAGCGATGTCTAGTCAGATTCGGTCTTTGTAAAATAATGTATGCTGTCAAACGACGTTCTCGACGTCATATTGCAAAGAGTTAGGGCTATAAAAAGAAACCTGAAGTACTGAGAAATACTGCTTCAAGTTTTAACTACAATATTTAAAGCATTTTATTACGTAATTAAATGTATTCTCTTTATCATATTTTATACTGCAACCGCTGTAATATTTATATGTAATCTTTCAGTATTTTTGATTAGATTTTACTAATAATATTTTTTAAGCTTCTCTTACTGGAGCGTTCAACATTATGTGATATTCAACATAAATTATTGCAAAATAAATTCCTTTTTATTAAACGAAAAATTAGTGTTGAAATTCTTAATCTTTGGTCTTCAAGTGGTAAAGCTGATTAGAAATATAATTCTAGCTTAAGTATATCGAACAAGTCAATTAATACAGAAAATGGCTAGTGAAAATGAGACTGTAGACATCAGTAACGTTTAAAGATAACAATCAGAAGCTTTCTCACTAGCCTTAGAGTTCAGCTGAGTTACTGCGAGCTAATAACCTTTGATGTGATCATCCAGCATGGCACTTTCATTTATATACACACACATAAACGAAAAAATTTGCACATAAAGTTTGATTTCGTATTTGGCTAGCAGATGCTTTACAGGTCATCAGCTCAAAAAAGAGTTTCTATCTAGCACTAATCTTTAAAATATATTTTCCTGTACGTTCAAAAAAGCACTCTACGCTGTTGAGAATTAAACATTCAGCATGCAGTTACGTGAGTTTGAATAACTTTTCTTGACCCTAATATCTTAATCTTCTGTATCTTATGCAATTTCGGTTGTAGACTAACATTCAATACATCTTTTTATTTTCAGATTTTTGGCCAATTGCCGCTTTTCATGCGGCACTTGGACTCAGCGTCCATTACGAAATGTTCGCTTTGGGGAGTTGTCTCATTTTTCGCATTCTTGATCTTCTTCTGCATCATCAACTATTAGTGTAGAGAGTTCCAGGTAAGCATAGTAGAAAACAGATAAAAAGCAGTTGCGTATGAAATATTATTTGATACCACTTTCAGAAATTTTTTGCAGCATTTGCTTGTGTATCTTTTCCTTTTTACAAATTTTATTGTTTAAAAATCGAGATGTGAAATTATGTGATGTTTTTCTGAAAGGGGAGATAACGAAAGAACGATTAAAAAGAATATTAGAATTAAAGGATGTACTAATATTACTGTCAGTCATTGCCTTCAGTACAATTGTTTGGCTTTTCAAAAGTATACGTTGTTTGTTACCAATCCCTTGAGTTATGTATAAGAACAAACTATCTTTCTAAGCCGTGTAATTTAAACCTGTAAATCTGTGTTGAGAAGAACCTTTTCTGAATTTTGGGAAAATTATGAAAATTATGTAGTAGCAGAAAATTATGAAAATGAAACAAACGTTTCTGAGATCTTACACTAAAAAATCTAAAGGGGAGAGGTGCAAGCATGAGAAATATTCGAAAAAATACGGTGCTAGTATGAAAAGCGAAATTTTTCAAAAAAAAAAAAAAAGTTGAAAACACTTCCAAAAATTCTTACTGCCACAACTTACTCTGCGTTTTATAGGTTCATATTTCAAGTGAGTGTTACTAAAACTAAACTTTTGATGTCTTTTGATAACCTTTTGATTTTTTTAAGCTGTCAGAAAAAAAGTTTCGTTTTGTTAGTAAAAATAGCACTTTGTGATGAAAGGACTTTGCGTTATGTTATTCAAAATGCTCTCATTCTTAAAAGTGATAATGCTTTTATTTATCCTGAAGAATAAAGAAATATAACAACAATTTCAACATAATGAAACTCATATATTCCTTTCCCCATTTGCAATGTTCATTTCACTTAAAAATTGTTACGTAAACTTCGTGTTTTCTAAGAACAGATGTCAGCTTCACTGGTGTTGTGTAGATAAATTGAATAACAGACTAAATAAAATATCACGTTTTTCGCTTATGCTGTTTCACACGCAGAATGTTCCCGATTTAATCCTGGGCGGAAATAACGGAAAAGTTTCTCGCATTTTGACGGAAAAACATATTTATAATAATCTGCCTATATTTCGTCATCTTACTTTCTGCTTTCATTAGAATAGATTGACAGTCGATAGGATTACTAAAAACGAGGATTTGTCGCCGCTAGGCGAACAAGCGATCATGAGCTTAGATGACGACTTGCCCTCGGTGAACGAGCATTTGCCGTTAAGAAAATTGCACAATTAACACGCTGCAAGACTAAGGCTTCAATGCTGCTATTTCTGGAAAATATTATGCAAAAAGGCAATGACGTAAAAAATTTGTGATCTCAAGGACCTGATGTATTTCTCCATTACTGTTGAGAAGTTAATATCCAAAAATCAGGTACCTAATGCCAGAAAATGGCATCATTCATCGGATAATTGTTAAATCGATCCTCAGTGCCTTGTTGCGCAAAACGCTCAACAGCCCTAATAAGGGGGAAATTGAACAGCCCAAGTGCAGCAACTGCCAGGCCATTGCCCTCGTATCGTAAATTCCCGAAAAGTAGACTGAAATAACAGAAGAAAGATAATTTGCTTAAACCCGGCATTAGTTATACTCAAGGTACTAAAAATCAAATCAGGTCTGATGTTATGTTTGATGTTAAATTTCACAACAATGACCAAATCTCTGAATTTTGAGAATTCCTTAACTCTAGAATCAAATATTTGGCAAGCACAAGCAGCTTTTATGAATAATGCGTTTAAAAAATGCATGCCTAAACTTAAAATATGTGAAAATCCAATGGATAAAATA
>KK121779.1:74181-87823 GCA_000611955.2 Stegodyphus mimosarum
GTGATTACTGAAATTAATAATGCCCGTGAATAATTGCCAGTTCCAACCACTATATTAATTATATTTTTATTTTTTGATTAACTCCTACGAGAATAAAATGAGGAGCGACTAAATACACTCACTTCCAAACGTTAAACACGAAGATGTAAAATGCAAAAAAATCAACAAATACTGCTTTGATTGACACAAACTTCGGCAGGAGAGTAGCATATATATTTATGCATAAAACAAAATCAATAATTATATACAGAAATGAACACAATATTAAATTTTTGCAAGTTATCAGATAATGACATACTGGAGACTTAAACAGAATTATGTATAAAGTGAAAATAAACAGAATAAAATGAAAAAAAGGACGTTAATAGGGTATGTGATCCTCCCTCATCTGTATACAAAGTTTACACCTTGTGACCATGCTTTCAATTGGGTGGTCAATCAATGCAGAACTAAGCAATTGCCATTCTTCTTGTAGAGCAGTTTCCAGCTCAATAAGAGTGGCTGGAGGTGGGAAACGTGAAGATACAGCTCGGCCGAGAGCATCCCAAAGATTGTCAATGTGATTAAGGTCGGGCGATCCCTTCACTGTCCAGGCAGTCATCGACGATGTCAGCTTTATGGGGACTTGCGTTATCGTCCATGAAAACAAAAGTATGGCCAACTGCTGTAGCGTACAGTCTCACAATGGGTTTTAGGACTTCATCTCGATACCGGACAGCCGTCAAAGAACCCCGTTTAAAGATGTGCAAGTCGGTGCGGTATCCTAATGAAATCCCTGCCCACACCATAATGATTCCGCCTCCGAATGCGTGGTGTTCGGTGATGTTTTGGGACTGATTGCGTGTTTGTTGTTCACGCCATATTCTTATACGTTTGTCATCTGACTTCAGAGCAAATCTTGACTCATGAGTAAACATGGCATTGCCCCAGTCAGACACATTCCCGGCACCACTGTAATCATGCCCCTCTTGATTGGACGGATAGAGGAACACAAACTCGAGGTACACGGGCGTACAGTCCACTCATATGTAATCTTCGGCGTAAAGTAGCTGCAGATATCGCCTTATCAATGGACGCTGTAACCATAGATGTCACACGTGTGGAGGTCGTTCTGCGATTCCGCTTGGATACAATAGCAATATATCGATCTTCCGCGGGGGTTGCAACCCTTGGGCGACCGGCTACGGGCCTTCGGACAACTGTCTGTGTGGTTTGGAATTGTTTCCTTAAACGTGAAATTACAGAATGACGAACGCCGAAGAAAAGAGCAACATCTGTGATCGACTGTCCTGCTTCAATGCGCCCCACAGCACGCCAGCGCTCAGAATCTTCATTCGTCTTCTGGAAGTCACAGAAACACGTATGTCTTGAAAACAAATTGTACGAAAGTTTTAAACACCTTCTATCAGCACTTACAATTTACTTCTGTAACCCTTCATAAAGCTGGCTTCTTATAAGACTGCCTTTTTTGGATATTTCTTGACATGAAAGCGCGATTGGCTGTTACCTAACATATTTGCGTACTTCCATCTACCTCTGCAGCGAATTGCATCCTCTTCAATTCTCATTGGCTTCCGGAAATTAGCATTTTCCTCTCCGTGCTTAACTTTTGGAAGTGAGCGTATGATATAATATATTTAGTCGCTCCTCATTTTATTCTCGCACCCTATACTCATTTCGACTATTTCCCTCAAAATGCACGGCTCTGAAATCGATCCCTTCCCCGGAAAATTCAGGTTATTTAGCTGAATTCACTTTCAGCCTGTCACCAAGCTCCTCAACCGACCAGTCACAGCACTCTACTTCCTGATGTCAAAGCATACGTCACTGCAGCACTCAACAACTTCAACCCTATTGCTAGCGCGCCAGCTTTCAAACACTTGCATATATCAATTATGTAATACTGGAAGATGATAGGTTTATCACACCATTCGCTACGCAGCTGTTAGGCTACTATAACTTTCTTTTCTAACTGGTAGTTTATTGTACGGACTTAAAAAATATTTCTATTCTTTTCCATGTTTTGATTTGTAATTTGTAGTAATTAGTACATGTTCAATTTATACACATGTTTTATTTTACCTATATTTTAGCTTACATCTTATTATCTGTATTGCGTTCTTAGTGTTTGAGAAGTTAAAACTCTGTACAGGATTGTATATTTTGAATTTTTTGCCTGCACACTGGTGTTGTATATAGTTTGATTTTATTTCTTATGTCCGCCTGTCACTAATGTGCTGTTTCACACTTCTGTCATTCTATTTGTTTTATGGTTGCATCTGAAATATTACCCCTGGAACTACTTCTCAAAGTTATCGCTGCATCAGGATACCTTAAGCCATTAACCTTTTTCTTTCATCTCAGATTCTTCGGAGCAGTCACCTCATTGAACTTTAAAGTCATGGCTTTTTAGGCAAATCCTTAAAGAGCGGTGTATAAGAGCCGGTTTCTCTTAGAGAGTCCTCCACGAAGGCATACCTCTCCTTAAGCAGAGATCCATCGAGTACTTTGTCACAATTACAATAAAGCAAACCAACCTTATAGAGCGAATGATGGCCCAATCGGGCTGTATGCTTGCACATCTATAATTTATCCGCACATGCATAACACTGCACGCTTCATTGGAACACCTATTACCGATTTAGATTTAATCTGGAATGATGAATTTTCAGGTACTCCCTTAACCTCATTCAGAATTGCTAGGAAAAATTATTGCTAATGTCGTTTTACAACCTATTACTACCAAGACTCTGCTTAACGTGTGACTGGATTACGTAAGCCACTTATGATATATTTTATGTATTTCATTTTTCAATGCGATGTTCAGTTTAACAACAAAGACTTGGCAAATGATCTCTGGTTTAGATTCTTCAAAAATTGTAATGATATTCTAGAGTACTGAGAATATATCATTCTACGAAATATTTATGCGCGTCTTCTGCCGATGACTTGAAATTATTTTAACATTTGAAGAGATATTTGGTAATATATATAGATATATTTGCAGAGAGTATATTTTTCTGAATGCTGAAATGAATTTTTTAAATGAAGCATAAATGTGATTCTGTCAAGTAAAAGGATTCGTTTTTCTTGTGTTTGCGATATATGCGCAATTTACAACGGTACAGATTTCCTACTTTTTCTCTGGTATCCCATAAACACCTTTTACAGAGGCTATTGTCACACTTTTTAGACGATTTTTCTTTGCTATAAAAAAACCGTCTGCTTGGAAATTTTTGTTTTAACTTCAGTTATATTTTTCAAAGTCTAAATTATCGTCTGCTTCTTGACAGTTTTGTTCTTGTGTAAAATGACTCTTTTAAAGAAACAATGGATAAAAGGCTATGTTTCTGCTCTTTCCGAAGAAACTTATTCGTATGCAGTTATTAAAAAACTTTGTGAAAGCTATCGTTTTACTACATTTAAAGCTACAGGAAGTAATATCGTCAACAACAAAGGAAACAAACATCAAAGTTTGGTTTCAAGCGGAAAAATGTTCCGAACACATATAGAAAGAAAAACAAAATACAGGGTGTTTCTAAATGAATAGCGGGGTTTTAACGCTTTGTAGTATTTATTAAGTAAAACTTAAAATTATAATTAATACATGGAATGAAAGAGCAACTCAGAATGCTCCTTGTCAACTATAAAGTTATAACAGTTATACCTACAAGCTTACAAGTGTTCAACGTGAGCACCTTTCGTCACACGGCACACATCGAGTCGATAACCCAGTTCTTTCATAATGTTGATTAGTATTTGTGGTGTAATTGTTGCAACAACTGCCTCAGTCCTGTTTCTTACGTCGGGTAGGTCAGCTGGCAGTGGAGGCACACACGATCCTTTATGAACCTCCACAGGTAGAAATTAAATGGCGTCAGATCGGATGAGCGTGGGATGCTCACCCGATCTGACGCCATGTGACCACCCAGATGCGCACATTATGAGTATCCACATGTCCACTAAGGTGAAATGACGATTCGTTACTGAAAACAACATGATCCAGAAAATCGTCGTGCGACAACATTTCATCTGCAAAGATGGCACGTAAACCATGGTCTATAGACTTTAGAGCCTGTACTAACTGAAAACGATAAGGGCGTAATTGTAAGCGTTCTCGTAAACTTTTCAAACAGTCGTCACCGGAACTTCTAATTCACGACTAGCCTTCCGAACATATTTCTTCGGACTACGCGTAAAGACTCTCTCCTTCGCTCAACACTCTCTTCACTAACTTTCGGTCGTCTCGTACTCTCCTTTGCAAAGGCAGACGGTATTTTTAAACTGATGGTACCATCTACGAATGTTATTATCACTAGGGGGATCGCATCCGAGCTTAATCCGGAACCCAAGTTGCACAGTAACTAGAGATTCGATCTTTGCAAGCTTCAGAACACAAAAAACTTTCTGTTCACTAGTCGCCATTTTTGCTACTGCCGCTTTCTGGCGCATGCGCGTACCAACAAACAAAACTGTTTGAGTTGCTCTTTCATTTCATGTATTAATTATGATTTTTAAGTTTTACTAATAAATACTACAAAGCGTTAAAACCCTGATATTCATTTAGAAACACCCTGTATTTCGAATGTTGCAATGGTTTAATGTTAAAAGAAAATCCGCGAACTCAAAGGGCAGTTGCAAAATCATTAAACTTCTCCCTGCCAACTATAAAAAAAGTTATTAATGCTGATTTAAATCTTAAAAAGTAAAAAAAAAAGTATGTGCATCACGTTTTAACATGACATATCGCCGAAAGCAGAACGCGTTGCAGAATTATTTATGAGAAACATTTATCCGGACAAAAACGAAAAAATGTTGTCACAATAGACAAAGCTTGGATGCATTTAAATGACTGCAATAAAAAGAGATTCATTTATTTTCATAAAAGGGAAGAAAAGAATCTTAAAACATGGTTCAAAGGACCTAAAGAAAGTTTTTCGAAGGGATTTATGATTGCTGCTGGTTTTTCATAAAACGACAACTTAAAAAATAATGAAATTGGAGAAAATGTTTAGATCCACTCCATATATTATCAGAACATACTTGATACCCAATATTCAAATATGAAATGCCTTTTCTTTACCCACAGTATGATCAATTATTAGACCTGCATCAAGACAAAGCAAGCAGCTACACATTAAAAATCCACTGTTAATTTCCTGAAAAAAATTAAACAAGAAGCGGGTATCTAAACCATACCTTTCCCACATATCTTTATAAAATCTTCTGATGTATCCCCCATGAATTTTTGAGCTTTTGGACTTTTAAAAAGTAGACTGTCCAAACGTCGACCTACAACCTTCCTTGGACTTTGGAAAGCTGTTCAAGAGAATTGCGATAAAATACATCTTCCGATACTACAAAAGGTTTCATTGTCGTGGATTTTAGGCGGAGAAAATAGTGAAGATTAAGAGTTATCAAAGAGAACATTTAAAACACAAAAATGTTAGGAAAATATTTCTTTAAATACAATGAAAATCGTCTAAAAATATGTGAACAGCTTTTGTAAATACAATAGACATTTAAACTGAATCTTTGTTGTATTTGAAACTCTATGAATTGTCTGTATTTGTAATATTCAAAAATATATTAAGGCAAGTATGCAAAAGGTGCCAGATAACAATCGCCCTTTAAAAGGGATTTCTTCAGCCTTCGTGGTGTAATGGTCAGCAAGCTCGGCGCATATTCGAGAGGTCCATGGTTCGAGTCCCGGCGAGGGCATTGCTCATTTTTCATCCCTCCCGTTTAAAACAAAATACCTAATGCCTCTACAAGTTTCGTGTCGATAGGAAAAAAGAGGTATTATTGATTTAAAATGTTTTTTCAGTGATTGATTGCTTCCAAATAATCACCAATGGCAAAAGTAGATGAAATAGGTATCTTAATTTGAATAGATTTTCAGCACTTTTTATGATTGTTTAAAATAATTCCAAAATGTACATAATGGTGTGAAGCACTGCCTCTCGCAACAGTGCTTTAAGGCGTGTTTACAATACTAAAAAACCACGAAACGGTGTTAATAACCTACCCGCTTCTCCATTAAGTTAATCAACATTTCCTTCAAGATTTGCTGAAAAAAATCTCTCTCTGTGTCTTGTAAAAGAAGATTAATTGTAAAGCTACCGCTACAGACCTAATCGACAGATTTAGGCAACTAGTGTATTACTTTACTGAGGAAGTCGTACTGATGTCGAAAGCGAGTGAAGTAAAAAAAAAAAAAAATAAAGACTCGCAATTTTATTCGCAAACTTTTACATCATTTCAATTATTTGCGATAGCTAAATTTTTTATTAAAATATCCCTACAAAATAATAGCGTAATATTAGTTAAAAATAAATATGCCGTGTAATTTATTATGTTTGTTTCTCCTACTCAAGGTTTTCTTTTGCCATATCTGTGTTTGGAATCGTTGCGGTCAGAGCTGGAATTTCTCTTCAAATTCACAGCGACTTGACTACAGCTACGAAAGAACGATTTCTTCAGCCTTGACGAGAAGTCCTGTAGTGAAAGTCCGGAGTAATTTATTTTGGACCCCTGCCGACATCTGGAATGCGATAATTGCCCAGGTGTCACCATGGATTTTCGAATCAGCTTGGATTACATAGTGGAGAATCCGGATTACACGAAGAAATTGGCAAACGGTGAGTAACGACTTTTTGTTATTATATTTTATTAGTATATTTAAACTTTAAAATAATCTTAGATACCAAGATAAAATCGGAATAGCTTTAGAGGCTAGATTTAATCATCGGCAAAATATTTATATGCTAGTAGTTATGAAAAACAGCACACTTGTTTCCATCTGTATTTAAAAAATTCTCATAATTTCTGATAACTACATAATAATAAGCTGATAAAAAAGTAACTTCGAGTCATTTTGTTTTGGTTGTAATATTCAAAATAATTTTTGTTAATAAAAGACAAAAGTGTTTAATTCGCTTATTTGAATTTGAATGTTATTTACATATTTCAGAGAATTAATTCTGGGTATATGTTTACTTTCACATATTTTATCTGATATACATGCGTGCGTGGAAAAGAAAACGTAACAAAAGTTATTAATATTTTTAATATAATTGCTTCCTTATATCGTATAACTAGATATGCATGTGTTATGTTATTGGTGACAGCTATCGTATGAATGGCTATAGAGTTTGCTTTAGACATGATGAACTAACCAGCGATTATAAATAAATGATCAACTGGTGAAGAAATTCATTTCTTTCCTGATAATTATTTAAATACGGAATTTATTAAAGTCTCAGATATTCACATTTACTTGTAACGAATTTTCTCTTCTCTCGCTGCATGCCTTTCTGGTCTAATTAGAAAGCATGTCCGGTCTAGAGCAGTGCTAGTTTTTCTCATTTCGTGCTTCGAAATAAACCTAATGACTCCACATAATTACATTTTTTCTTCGTAGAGTTTACATGCGCTATTGTTTACGGCTTTGTTTTCATATTTTCATAGATCCAGTTTTACTTCGGAAAGAAATATATAACGATGAAAACACAGCTAAATATCTGTGGGAAATCTGTCAGCATGATTAGATAATGGCGCAAGTCGAGAATTTTATTATTTAAAATTCTCTTTTTCTTTAAAAAATCTATAAAAACCAAAATAAGCTAAAATTTCTTAATCTGATGTCCCTCTTTGTAGATTTGTCAACTTAGTGCTTTTGCAATGTTATTTCCAAAATTGCGTTTTGGATTAAAATAATTCTTGAGAAAGGAGAGATCAGCAAAGAGCTTATTTATTTTCTTAATTGTATTTAAATAAAAGTATTTCATAAATTACACACTTTCAAAAGCATTTGTCCTTTCTAGAAATCATATAATGTTATGGAAATTATTAAGGTAAGTTATATATTTTCATATTATAATTATAATTAAGACAAAAGCTGAAGACTGGAAACCGACTAGGTTTTCACAGAAACGGTAAGCAACTTAATTTAATCGTGGTAAGTTATCAAGCTCTTATTGAAAAGGTAAAGGTTCATAAAAAGGTGGACAAGTAAAGCTTCATTTTTATAAATGTATTTCGTGATAATTTGGGATTTTAAAATAAATTAAATACATTAGTAATTACTAGGAAAAGGATCAGAGAAGAATTGTCATGCATAAATATGGGTCCACATTTATCTTATTACTTTAGATTTTCTATTTTTGTTTCATATATATTCTTATGCAATAAAACTTCATGTATCTAATTTTCTGGATTCGAGAGTTAATCGAAAAATCGTATTTTTAGTCTTTTACACTGATTTTAAACATAAAACTTTCAGTAATAGTTTATCTTGGTATAATAACAGTTTCAGTATCATTATTTTTATTTGATATCTGATTTATTTTTATATCTTAGCATGAAGAAGAACTGGTTAAAAGAGCTACTAATTCTTATTCCAGTCAGAGTGTAATCACTACGTATTTTGAATCTACGTATCTGTTTCTGGTGCTCAGTTGACCAGTCGTAAGTTATCGAAAGTGGAGATATGTGGTATAAAGCGAATAAAGAATTACAGATTTCAATATGCTATTTCCCTGTTTTATAGATTAGTAATCAATTCAGTATCCGTACCATGCATACTTAAATCACCTCTTTGTAAATATATACTGTATTATTATCACAAACTATCTGAAAATCAGCTTTTATTTTAATGCTCAGTTTATGGAAAATTTCAAATCAAATAACAAATTGCAGAATTAAAATTTTTAATTTTAATTAAGGAAAATTAAAAAATTATGTTATTTTACCAAACTTCGCAACGAAAAAAAGTTGCTGATCGAAAAGAAACTTGTCCTCGTCGGCCACGTTGTAAAACCCTTAAGGTTATATAAAATTATCTTTAGTTGACTGACCTCGTCGAAGAAACCAATAAGGATTGTTATTCTTGAGGGTCATCTGCATTGTAACAATAAGTGTATAAATGTATTCTTTTCTTTCTAATCCGTTTAAAGATGCTAAACCACTCGTTGCCGATTAAACAACCTTATATTATACATAAAGAGTGAAAGCTGCAAGCTACTTAAGTATTAAATTTATAGTTTGATATAAACTTATATAAGGGCCCCCTTCCCTTCTGCCTGTCTCTGAATTTACATTATTAAAAATGTGTTTTAGTTTTCTTCTGTCTGCAAACTATCATTAAGCAGAAATAATTGCCTGTGAATTTTATATTCTCACTGACTGTTTTCACACTTATGTTTTATAAACAGACTTTCATATATACATTGGTAATTTAATGCTATGTGCCTCGTACACTGTTAATTTAACGCCCATTGTAGGCTAGGAGATATGAATCAGTATTCTGCCGTACTAAACAAAATGCACTTACTTGTAATTGTAGCCTGTGTGTTGTCTTACTGTATAGATTTCCAGGATTTTGGTTACACGCGTTACATTAGCGCAACATTTCAAGTCAAGAATACTTCAATTCTGCGAGCTAAATACTTCGATTTTCAGTGACTTATAACATTAAAGTGTCATTTTTCAAGTAATGATGCTCATTTTGCTCAAATTATACTTGAGACTAAAGGCAATGTCTTTGTTTTCAAAAAGTAAATTACTTTAAAAATATCATTTACAATACCTTCCCCTTTAAGTAACTTCATTTTCTACTTATATTATTAATTTAAAATGTGATAAACCACAATTAAAGTGTAATTAAATGTTGCAAAAAATAAAAAATTACAAGGCAGTGTACATCATAAATTTCGAAACAGTAGGAGACCAAATCACTCCATTCTTATGAATATAGTCAGTTTGTTTACATAGAAATTTGTCATCAAGAATGAGTATGCCCTCCTTTGGTTTCGAATTCGTGTTATATGACAGCATGGGTAAGAATTCGGAAGCGTTTTCTCTCAACGCTGGTAGAAAGGAACAGAAGTATCTAATTTCGATATCTTTCCCGTTGGTGAACTTAAGTTTTCTATGAATGTGACGAGGATGAAAAAGAGAGAAAATAATCTTTTAAAATTAATTTATTCTGTTGGGGCTAAAATTTCAGTTATTTTGATGAAATCTTGCAACATACCCATGCAATGTCAAAAGCTTCTGCTGCTTAAATTCTGTCGCTTTTCTTCGTAAACTCAAACCGAATTTCATCACGCAATGTATTCAGCTTTCTTCCTGTTTCAGCGGTTACCGCCTTGTGAAAATAAAGTGAACAACCTTAAGTGACTGTGACTTTTATAGGTTAATTTACAAAGCATTTATGTTTTAGTGTATTTACTTACTGAAAATCAAATTATTATCCAAATTCAAATCCGCTTTTCGTTCCAGATGCACAAAAATATAACATCCCTAAAAACAAGTGAAAAATTAAAAAAAAACATATAATGTCAAACTTTAACAAGCTGAACTTAAAAGGAGGAGAAAGAAGACTTTCTGTTAATCGAAAGCTGAATTTTTTGAGAAAATCTCATATTAATTTTGAACTGCACTTTCCAACATTCAGTTCGATTTATCGAAGACTTACCGCAGTTGGAATAATTGAAATTCTACTGAAAATATACTTAACAAAGGCAACATTTAATATTTTGCGTATCTCAAAGTATATTTCGTATTATTTTCGATTCAACTAAAAATTTCAGTCTATGGAAGTGACAGATCCTATGAAGAGCTTTGATAATCTTGACAACTCCTTGTTGAAAAATAGATACTTTGCCTTTCAAATGACATATTAGTACTTTTGAATGTTTTCCTGAGAAATGTTTTCTTGTTACGAAGTGGTACAAAATAGAACCAGACAACAGATAAAGAGCTGATTTTGATGCATGAGTTCAAACTCTTGCTCAATTTTTTAAGTGTTATTACAATGGCTGCTTACCCTCTTAATTTCAGACCCTGATTCTTATTTGAGGCAAAAACTACCGTATGACTTTTGCCCAGCTTCGTCCCAGTTTTGATCGAGAGCACTCTTGAGAAAGGAATACAAGGTCTTCTACCCCATATCTCCTCCATCAGTCTCTCGAAAGGGCTTTCGGGTTGACGGAGTTTAAGAGTCCCCCTGCCGTAAAAACACTATACATTCCCAAACATCTATGTTTTATCCGGGATTCGAACCCAACAATGCAGACGCCAACTTTCTAATAACTATTTTGATCACAGCATAATTTTAATTCTATCAAGAATATTAGAATTCAACTACGGCTGTGCTCCATAACGATTCACATGTAACACTTTTCGAAGATTGCCAGAAAGATCTCTGGGTGCTCCTTCAGAAGTTTGTGGACCCCAGAGAAAGAGAATCTAATTTGATTACGATCATCTGTCAACTCTAAATAATAAATCAAGTGAAACATAATACATCTGAAAAACTTTTTAAAAACTGCATATTGTACCATTTTATATTGTGAAGTGCTGAAATATTTTTATGTAAGCTCGAATTTTGCGAGAGTTTCCGTTGAAGCATGAAATAAGAAGCTAACCACTTGACATTCATAATAAGCGGAAATTAACTAAGAATTTTTTGAGCGAAATATGAAAGCATGTCAAATTTATTATATTACCTATTCTAGATAAGCCCGACAGTTACTTTTTTCCGCACTCTCGCATTTTAAAACAGTAAAAAAAAAGTATTTATTTCTCAGCATAACACTTGTAAATTGAAATCATATAATATACTAATGTGAAATCCTTTAACAGAATAATTAAAATTAAATACATGCAGCTATACACTTACAAGGCATTCTTGACAAAGGTCCTTGTAGTGGAGGTTTATCACATCCAGCTGCAAATGAAAGATCAGCATTTCGATTCCTAACGAGGATGCTGTTGGTATTTTACGTTTCACTTTCTAGAAAACCTAACTGTCTGCATATATTTTTGAACGATAATTTAACAAAAGGACAGCAGTAATATGACTCTCTATTGTTTATGCAGCTGTGGCAAACGTTTTAGCTTCACGTGCCATCCGGTATGCTTGACAAAATATTGTGCTATGCAAAACTAAGAGAATTTACAAATTATGTCTATTTTTACAAAGAGTATTGAACCAAAGGTACTAAGTCTACCGCCGAAGAATTATGCAAACATTTATCTACAACGAAGAATGAGGATCGACGTTTGGTACTTTCATCGCGGCGACACAAGACAGCTACAGCTTTCACGTGAGCTGTATGCTGCCACTGAAACCCGAGTTTCACACTCTACAGTTGCCCGAAGGCTTCAGGATTTAGGGCCGTATGCCAGAAGACCAGCTTTTTTGCGTCCCGCTCCCAGCAGTGCACGAGTGAGCGTGTTTAGCATGGTGCAGACAGCATGCGTCATGGACCACACTTCAGTGGAGCACCGTGCTTTTTACAGATGTGTCGGGATTCAGCTAAACACTGATTCTTGACGTAACTGTACCTCAGAAGAGCCTGGAACCCGATACTATCCCTCTGTAATGAGGGAACAGGATCATCATGGTGGTGGATGTGTAATGGTTTGGGCACGCATTATGTTTGATGGCCGCACACCCTTGCACTTGCTAGACAGAGGCTCTCTAACTGCCATTAGGTATACAAAGGAGATCTTACAGTCCTGCGTTCGACTTTTCAAGGGCGCAGTTCTGTGTTCCTGTTAATGGACGCTAAAGCTCGTCCACGTAGAGTTCAGATAGTCGATAATTCCCTGGAAAGTGAACATCCCGCATGGATTAATCAACCAGATCTCCTCACCTTAACCCTAGAAAGCATATCTGGGACGCTCTTGGGAGGGCAATTTTATCTCTCCATCCCCTTCCGAGAACCATCTCGAAGATAGAAACTATCTTGCTGCAAAATTGGGATCGACTGACACAGGCACTCCTCAACTGCCTCCTGTCTAGTAAACCATCATGCTGCGCGACCTGTCTGGTTGCGAGAGGAGACCAACTATACCCCATATTAATACGGAGGTCATTTGCATATTGGCAGGCGTTCCACCTCTCTCAGTTGCATATGAATACTATTATAATAAATTTCTTCTGGCAAATGATATTATTGATAATATAGAAATTAATGGTATTGATATTGATAATGGTGGCTTATGATAAATATAATATTTACTTGAGACATCCAAAGGAAGAGACTAGTATACCGTATGACTGTTTATTCTTGGAAAATCGAGAGATTGACATTTTCACAGATGGATCCGGGCTCGGGGGTTATATTGGCTGCTCCTGTGTCATCTTTTTTCACGGAATTGAGATTGAAAATATTAAGATAAAACTACGTCAACTCAATTCTGTATACCAAGCAGAAATGTACTCTATTTATTAAGCACTTCTTTGGATTGAAAAAAGTTTAAATATAAAGTATTATATAAATATATACTCAGATGCACTTTCCGTTTTGCAGTCACTCTCGAGTCCGGTTGTCAGGACTGAGTGTTCTGTGCATATGTTTTGCAAACATTGTGAAGTAACTCCTTAACCTTAAGTCCTGCTCTGGAACAGGGAGCTGAAAATGAGCTTTGTTCTGGTGTAGATACTGTGCTGGAGAATAACTGCACTTGAAAGGGATTTAAAATCCTCTTTTATTAAATCACTATTATTTACACACTTCCCAACTCGGGAGGGATACAGAAAGTAAAAGACCACACTTGGGCCTAACTTAACAATCAGATAAATTTAAACTAGGCTAAATATAAATTCTAGTAAATCTTTGCTCACAGA
>KK121779.1:90288-121834 GCA_000611955.2 Stegodyphus mimosarum
AGAGAGAGAGAGAAGAAGAAGAAGAAAAAAAGTCGCTTAAACCAAAAATGGTAAGGAAATAATAAAATTACGTGGATTCGTAGAGAAAGCAAAAACGAAATACTCGTATGTATATTATCAATCAAACAATATAAACACTTTACATTACTCTCGATAATGCGTTTGGTTGTTTTTGTCTGTTTGATGAATGCAAAGCACTCAAGGGTTATATTTCTATAGGAAGGGAGGCCTTCGTGGACGTATTTCTAATGAAAACTAAGTCTTAAACACGTTACGCATGAGGAAAATTACTAAAACGCACATCCAGGCATCCCGTTTGCGAGGATTCGAACCTCGGACGAACGAGCACTGTTCAGCGTCTTTACCGCTCGGTCACTGGTAGGCAATAATGCATTTGTAAAGAATTTTAAATACGAAATACGGAATATAAATGTTCTTGATATTTATTTTGAATATCGCAACTTTAAGCGTTTTTTGTATTGTTCTTACGAGAAGGCATAGCGATTTGTGATAAAAAATATAATAAATTTGTATTAATTACTATCAAGCTGTCGTATGAGATGCTTATAAATTGGTTTTTCTTATTACCCCAAAACCAATGCTCCATATTATTGCGTAAACTTGTTTGTGCTTTTATCAACAATTTTAAATGTGGCACTTGTGCCCAAATACTTTTACTTTAAAGTTTTACATAATTGCACAGTATAAAGTAGTTTTCTAATACTATAGCCACATTGATATTCACTTATTATCGTCAGATGTAGCACCTAATAGGAGAACCTGTACTATGTCAAATAATAGGCATGAAACGGGAAAAGACTCACTAGAAAAAAATACTCTTTCCTTGAGTCACTCACATTTCTAATTTTTTATTCAGGATCAGATTACTGTTATGCATTGACAACATCCTCGGCTTAAGGTTGGTTAATATCTATATAATAAGTAATCTAATTAATAAAACACTGCTGATCATGTTAAATTATCAGAAGTTCAACTTTCAGTTCTCAGTGAAACAAAGCCAGGCTCGATAATCGTTTGAAGCGCCTTTCAGCGAGAAGAAATAACACTAATCATTGTCTCCCCCCTCTGCTTCAAAGTTGCGCTGAAAATAAGAACTGCAAAAACATAATTTACAAAAATAGCAATAGGGAAAACTTCTTGCACTCGTTGCGATTCTCAGTATTACCCGAAGGAAAAGGAATCGTATAGAGTATTTAAATTTGTCATTATATTTTTAAACATTTTCAAAGGCTTAGGGACATAGAAGACTTCTGAAAACTAACTTGATTTGAGTCTGTATAACGCAAGTTGTTTCATCATGATCTATGTTGTTCATATCTTAAAACATGATATTGAAAAATTGTTAAACATCAAAGGAGAAGTCAAATAAAATAAAATATATGCTTCATAAAGGAATAAAATAATTGATTTCAGCTTAAAATGAATTGGGAAATTTTAGATTTAATTGAATCATACTGCGTCCTTTGAAAACTAAAGAACAAAATTTGCTAGCAACTGATAGCCGTTACTTATTTATAAGAAGCTGAAATATTAATTTATACAGCATTTCTTTTTTTGAATTTTTGAAATACTATTTTTTACACCAATGGAAATACAGCTGATCCAGTATAAAGCTAATTATCCAATCAGCGAAAAAAAGAATTGTTGACAACATTCATTGTTTCAAAATATACTGTAAACAATAGATAGTTACTTTCAAAATGTTTTTGATGCTAAACTTTGATACTATAAATGTAAAATATAAGGAATAATTCCTACAACGTATGAAATATAGCAATGCGTACAGTACATTAACTATAATAACATACACGATGCCATAAATACGTTCATCACACACTCAAAATACTTTTTTCATCAAAATATTAAAACTGTAGATTTATCATGCCTCAAAATTGTAAATATACATATGAGGAATAAATATAAATTATCGTATGCTTTCGAATCCAGTGTAAAATACAATTCAGATTTAATACATACAGAAAAGAATATACTGAACATTATAATTTCCATAAATAAAATAAGATACTTTAATCTTTATTATTCATTAACGTGCGGTGTAAAAAATATAACAATAGAATCAATGTACATCCATAGAAAACGTCAGTGATTATTTATATTATTATTATTTAACAGAAACATTTAACGAGCGCTCTGAAATATTTGCTGTGCATACATATTTGTTCTCACTCCGTAACTGTTCAAAAAGAATTATTTTGATTTTCTTTCTAAGTAAAATAATGCTGTTTTAGTTCACATTAAAAGATATAGTAACTCTGAACATGAAATTTGCCGCATTGACATTTGACTAAGTCTCTAAGTTCAAATCTATATAAATGAACAGGAAAAATTCACAGTCCTTTGATAATTGTGTCAAATGAGACTATGAAATAATATTATAACTTCTGGAATGGCTTTATATGTTCAAGTCGAGATTATCTCGCTCATTTTGCCATTTTTGTATGAGACAGTTCCTGCGAAGATAATTTTTTTCTATATTGAAAACAACTGGAAATGGTATATGTGTACCTGCATTTGGGACTAGCCACCCAGCCGATGTAGTTATCGAAGCTGACTGCCGTAATCGATGGATCAGGCTTTGGTCACGGAGGAGGCGCGGATGTTTGTAAGCCTATAGCGTTTACGTGGCAAGGGGGGCACTCAAAATACACGGCGAATCGAAAGTCCTCTCGAGAGGTTGATGAGAGACCCTTGGACAGCCCTCCCCCCGCAGGGTGTTTGTTTTTCTTCAGGTGGAAATACACAGTTAGTGAGGTGGGATTATACCTGTACCACCAATAATGCAACTCTGGTGTACCATCCACTTCTACTTGTACGTATATTTGGGATGCAAGACACAACAACAATTTCCTTTGGTAGTCTGCCTGCATATTCATTCCGATGAGTACCGATGTAGGCTAGATTCTAACAAAAACCGGTTTAAGAATTTAAGTAAACATAAAAAGCTTCTTCCTAATTTACACTGGTTATCATAAAGTCAGGAAAAATCACAAAAATAACGATAACTCCCTCAAAAATAAGACAAACCGTGTAAAATTTGAATATGTTGCCAAGTAAGAGTAGCTGAGTAAAACTGCAGTATGCAAATTAGTAGCGCTGCACTCGGAATACGTCATCTGCGAGGAGCATAAAAGTCCATGTTTGAGAGCAAGCCCACATATTTCACTGTGATAGTGACATCAGAAATCTGAGATAGCCAATTCGTAACAATGACCTCCAGGCATCATTTGCCTGCAGAACTAAGATGGAGAGCCATTGAGAGACTAGAGGGAGGACAAAGTCAAACAGAAGTGGGCAGATGGCTAAATGTGAGTCCTTCTGTGGTTCATAGACTTTGCATGCAATTTCAAACCACAGATTCGGCATCTAGGAGGTTCAGCCAAGTACGGCCAACTGCTACGACGAGCGCCCATGACCGATATTTGACATTATGAGCACACAGAAATAGAACCGCTACTTCGCCTCTTCTCAGATCCTCTCTTGCTGCAGCCATCGAAAGGTTGGTGTCAACGTCAACTGTGCGTAGAAGGCTTCACGAAGATGGTCTGTATGCGAGGCGACTAGCCATTTGCGTGCCGCTCACGTCACGCCATAAGAGGGACCGTTTGCAATGGGCACGACAACATGTCCACTGGACGCCTGATCAATGGAGGGCTGTTTTTTTTTACGGATGAGTCCAGGTTTAATCTAGAAAGCGATAATAGGCGTTATTTGATATGGAGAGAACCTGGAATCCGTTATCATCCGTCAAACTTCCGTGAAAGAGATGCATACGGAAGAGGCAGTGTCTGTGTTTGGGGTGGCATCTCTTTGGGTGGACGCACAGACCTCCATGTCTTTCAAAGAGAACCGCGAATGCTCAAGTTTATAGAGATGACATCCTTGATGCTTATTTGCGCCCATATGCCTGGGCAGTTGGTGATGCTTTCCTGTTACAGGACGACAACGCAAGACCACACAGGGCGCACATCGTAGATGATTATCTTCAACAGGAAATAATTATGCACATGGAGTGGCCAGCTCGATCCCCGGACTTTAATCCTATCGAGCCCGTTTGGGATGATTTAGGGAGACGTCTAGCTGCTCTCAATCCCCCCCTCAGACCCTTGCCGCGCCTGCAATTGCTCTGCTTTGCAAGAGCAATGGTTCTCGCTTCCTATGGAACTGATAGACATAATTGAAAGCATCACACATCGCTGTATGTGCTGTATTGCTTCTAGAGGCGATCATATTCCATATTGAAGGTACTTCTGCTATAGCAAACTGACACCTTGGATTTGTACATTATATACATCTGCTAATTTCTATACTACCATAATTGTCTGGTAATTTCTTTTTATGTTATTTAATATCTTACTATGTGTTGTATATTGCGGGTAAGTTTCATAAATTCTACATGTAACGTTTTCAGTAATCGTGATTTTTGTGATTTTTCCTTAATTTATGATAACCAGTGTAGTATGCTAAATGATTTCCACGGCTACGTACTAATACTAAAGCTCTACTACTGTTTATCTAGAGCACTTATTCTGTAAGATGCTTTTAAATAAGATATTTGTTTTGAAAATTTGTTTTCGTCAAAATTTTTCGCAACAGTCTGCGTTTCAGCGTTCTTCACTCAATCTATCAACATCAGAAGCCTTTTTACAAACTGATGTTTAATTTTCAGTTATACGCAGATTTAATTATTTATTCTTCAATATGTGTACGACCTCTAAACTTTCAGGAAACATGGTCCCAAATTTTAAAATTAAATATTTCGGTCAATTTTTGTCGTATGGGAGTCAAACTTTTTGTGATTAAATTTTTAGAATGAGTATAAACGTTTACTAAACATAATTGTATGAATGGCGTTGGTATATAAAAGTTTACATTGCATAATTTTTATAAAATTGATCTTTTAAACTTAAAAATGCAAAAACATAGATATTTATCTTACTTAAAACACATCTGCCATTGGATGTGTACGTCTACGTTCAACAATTGCTAAAATAAAGCTCGTGTAAGGACTTCTGTGGGTAAGCTGTGTTATTCTCTTGTCGTAAGTGTAGGACATGTTATAAATTTTAAATTATTTGATTTGGTGTGATTTTGATTTAACGACGAGGCTCGACTCACCTACCCAAATCGATGTTTATCCATAAGGTCGTAATGGCGTTAGCCCCCCCCTTTCAACAACAAGCACAGGCCAGCCATGCTGCTATACCTATTACAAAAATTTTAAAGAGAAGTAAGCTATCTCAATCTAATAATTTAAAAGTAAATCTAATAATTTAAAAAATTCTTAAGTGCTGTTTGCTATCTAGATAGAAGAGAAACACGCCAAAGTAAAACATAAAATTAGGCAGATTTCTTTGATCTTGCTGAAATGGGGCCTGTACTTGTTTGTCCTCAAAATCGATAGTATTTACTAAAATCTACGCCAAACACAAGGTTGTTGCTTTGCCTAATTTTATGATGTTGATATGTTTTGTTTCTAGTTTCTTCATGATTACCACTGCCTATTGATAAATCATCCTCACGAGAAACCGTATCTAATTAGCTGATAACTTTAGCGGTGACTGCAGCTTGTGGGAACATAGCAGCTGAAAGTGTTGCCAGTTCAAAGCAATTTAAAAATGCTAAAACATGAATGGCAATTTTGAAACCTTTATCTTACTTTGACACGTTTTTGTATAAAAGATTTTCCGTGAAATTTCTTTCGCTGCATTAATAAATTTCCTATAAGTTGCTCTTTGATTCTTACATTTGGTTATTGCCTAAAAACAAGATCATGAAAAGCTGGAGATTGCCTGTAAAGAGTTCTAATATTACAGCGTTTTTAGCAAGTTTGGGAATCCACTAGTTGTCAAGAACTCAAAAGGTAGAACTTGTATGAAAATACTTTTTACATATATCAGTTATGAGTGTAATAAAGCTATTAAAATTGTGTTTAATAGTTATTTTTAACAGCTGTTCAGTTGATAAATAAATAAATTACAAAGCAATTGTGATTATGAATTGTCTGAGTTTGTATCAATCAGCGTAGCATTTTTGTATCGATTTTTATGAATGGGAAATAATGACTGTGAGAAGTTGAAGAAAATGTTATTATCACTTAGGTTTCTATATCATTGGCATTCTAATTACAAGAAATTGTGACCTTACATCTAACACCATCCTTAATCTCTTGCAGCTCAAAATTTTGGCAGCTATGGAACTCATAGGCGATAAAAAAAAGTTTAACAGATCTTTCCTTAAGTTTTGTTTTAATTTTGCAAAGAAGGGTTTCAAGCTAAATACCACCTGCTGTGACACAGAGATTTCCGGATAAAAGACTAATACTTATTTCGTCGCGAACTATTTGTCGATCCTCGGAAAAAGCAGCATATCCAGAGATTAAAGTCATGGCAAATGTAATTTTACCAATTGAAACAGCCAACTATATGTAAACTGAATAAAATAAGATGAAAAGTCCCAGAATAAATTCACGGTTATCATAGACTCTTCAGACACTGACTTGTAATTTCTTTACTTTGAATGTGACTCGAAGCCAGAACCCTTCTCTTTGCGGTCGGAGACGCAACCACTGTGCTAATGCAACTGAAAACATGTTTTATCAGAGTTTCTACTTAAAGATTTAAGCTCAAGCTAATTCTTCCTTGACCATATATTTGACCGTGGGGTAATTAGGGGCTGCTTTCTTACCGTCCATCTTCTATTCCAAGTGAAATATGCCTCGGCCAAATTGAAACATCGGGAGAGCTCCATTTGTTTTCATAGGTTCTACATTTCCTGCGTTTAGGTTTTAATTAGAATTCGAATCTTAGACTTCTTTTGTGGATGAGCAGGATATAGACTCTTGTCATTTCTGCTGAAGGTATGAATTCGAATGAATTGTATACCTTGACCTAGAACTTAATCCTGAAATGAGTGGTCCGAGGAAAATGATAAGCTTTCTGAGGAGAGGAAAAATAAGTAAAAGGTCTTTTCTTTTTGATTCTTTCTTTAATGAGGCGCATTTATATCGAATTGAGGCTATTAGATCTTTGTATTTTCTCCAATTCAATGCAGTACATACGACACGAAAGCATTAAATCTAATAAAGAAGACAGGAATGTCTAAGCTATGAATATGAAATTTAAAGTTCGTTTCCTCGAATATCGGGTAGGTTTGCCGAAGAACGTGGGGTAGATTTATGGAACAGGCAGAAGTTGGTTTTTAGGGTGTAAATACTTGTTACTGTCACATCTGACAATTTATGAGTAACTACACATGTTGGGAGTAACTACTCATGCTTCCTAATTTTTTTTTATTTTTTGAAAACTTCACGTGCTACAAAAGCCGTATTCCAAGCTATTTTTATTTATTGAATTCAAATCATTTTACCTGTTCGATTTTTTTTCTTTAAATTACACTGTTTTTTCCTCCCCGACATAACTGTCAAAACAAAAAACAGGCTGTAACCATATCTTCTTTCATTTTGCGTGCTCCGAGAACATTTTATGAGCTACGTGGATGCGAAGCCAACCTTTAGACCTTTCACTATTTTCCAATTTACTAAGAAAACAATATACTTTAATTATTCGTAACTCGTCGTTCCATGACAAAACTATGTTAAATATTCAAAAGTAATGCAATTACTTCATAGCTGCTTAGAAATTTTTAATTTTTTTCGCGCATTAGGAATATTTTGTGAATTACGTGGATGCTTAGCCAACCTTTAAACCTTTGACTGTTCCAACTTACTAAGAACACGGTACGTTTTAATTGTTCATAACTCATCGTTTCATGGCATAATTATGTTAAACATTCCCAAATAAAGCGATTATTTCATTGCCGCTTAGACTTCTTTCAAATCGTAAATTGATTCAATCCTAATAAGCGTATGAAAGAATTGTGACAGCAATAGGCCCAGGTTAACACTTTTAAATGTCCTAAACACTTTAAAGATTACAGCTACATACGTTTATAGTATAACGCCTGTCCTTTTTCTTGATTTAGCAGCGTCTAAAACTATGAGAAATTTTTGTGGTGCCTCTTTCTTTAGCCCTAAGTACGTTTTTACGATGTCACTTTTCTTGATACCCTAAGTACGTGCTTCTTTCACCTAATGGTTAAAGATTAATTTTTTAAAAATATTTAGGAAGATCTATTTTATACGTGCTATAACATTTTTATTCTAAACTGTAAGAAATTACTTACTGGTACCCAACGTGTTGTATACCGCTTCATTTTTTCCCCTCCCAAAGGTTAGTAAATTTCTTCAGTGAACTCACTATGAATCCATTTTAAAATACAGATAGGAAAGAGAATTTTAAGCATCACCTTTTTCATTAAGAAGCAAAATTTTCTCAAAATTAAAATTTTAATGAGTTCGCAAAATAAATATATATATTTTTTTATGAAACAGGCAATTCAGTTGTCGTAGTTAGTAAGGTATTAAAGTAATAAACTGTATCAAAAAGAAAAAAAAGGCACAAAGATGCAGCAATCTAAGTTCACAATAAAACTAAAAAATATTGAACAGTCAAGATCTTCCAAAAAGAAGTGTTTTATAAGTGCAAAAATTACTTTAATAATAATATAGATAAAAAAAGGAAAAATAATACTGCAATACTAAAACGTCAGTTAATTAAATTTATAAGCATGGATTAAATATCCGTTTTGTTTCTCTTTATCCGGCTAACAGTCGGGAAGTCGGAAGTTCGAGTCCAGTGAGGGCACTGAATACTTGTCATATTTACTGCTTCGAATAAACTACTAACTCTGTAGTGGTATCCGAACTAAAATGTGATGGATTTCTTCAACCCACCATGATTTGGCGTTTGGTTTCCCTCCTTTCCAGTCGCCCTTTAGGTGGGACAGAATATAAGGTAGTTTCTCTCTCTTTATCGTGGGTCTGCGTAGTGTAGCTGGAAGCACATTCTGCTAGCAGTCAGCAGATCTGGAGTTCGAATTGCGGCAAGAGCACCGCAAATTTTCATGTCTCTTGCTTCGACGAACTTAATGACTTTACAAGAAATTTGGTGATTAATATGTCATCTGAAGAAAAATGGAAAGTCATACTATCAAAGAGATGAACGGCACTGGAGAATTTGAACTTCTGTGCTTGTCTTTTGCTGAACTATAGTGCTCTTTTTATGTACTTCATTTTTCCCACTTTTTAAGAATATTTGCTTCGGCAAAGACTTTATTCCTCTAAATCGCATAAACAGTGTGGATAGTTGTTTGGATTATCGAAGTCTTCCTAACAGACCTGTGGTTGGTACGTTTTCATTGCTTGGTACTACATGTTTTGTGTTAATCATATTTGTGCTTGAGATATGTTGTAAAGTGGCTGAGTGCAAGAAAAATATTAGTTTTATTTTCTGTATTAAAACTGCCGTCAATAAGAAAAATTACCTCGTGTCAAAACATATACTTAATAGCAGAATGTAACGAAGGGTAAAAAAATCAAGATTCATGGTAACACAGCAACAATTTCCGTGGCTTCTGAGACCCAAAATAAGACTTAACTAGATGACACTAGTTATAATAAGTGCTAGTTGAAATCAAGTCATCAAATGCTTAAAAGTTCTCGTGAGTTATAGGAATAAAGGGATTGTGGAATAAATTAGCGGTATGTGCTCTTCTAATTCTTTAATCCAGTGGTCTCATACAGTCGTGTTATGGGCCGCATGCAGACCCCAAAGCAGTTTTGCACGGTCCGCGAATACATTTCACTTATTTACTTATCGTAAATACAATGCTTGTAGTTCTGGAGATATAGTGATTTGGACTGATGAAAGTAAAACCCCAAAGCAGTTTTACATTGCCAACGAATACATTTCATTTGTGCATTTGTTGTAAATACAGTGCTTATAGTTTTGGAGATATAGAGATTTGGACTGAGCTTATGTGTGCGATTGCTGTTGAATGGCAAAGAGATGAAATGAATAAGCTGGGACTTAATCCATGTCACTGTTAGCTACGTGACTTAGTAAGGTGGGAGAACATCCCACGTCCGTACATTCAGCAAATTTATTTGGACAGACGACAGTTGGTGATACTTCAGTTATTTGGCGTTTCCGGTTCTTTCTACAGAGTTGGTATTTCTAATGAATATTCTTCTTGAGTCATTCACTAGTAAATTGGCTGGTGGCACAGCTGCACATTTCATATCACTATAGGCAAACTAAAAAAATGCTTGTAATTCTGTTCATTTGTGCTTTTTGTTAGATCTACCTTATATCAATACCTGTGTTTGGAATAATACATAAATTCAGAATACTGCTTTTGAATGAATTAAAAATGCAGCCACCGGAAATTTCTTGCTTGTACCAACCTTTGGATTTCAGCTAGGAAATATATATATAAATAAATTTTTCAGCTATTAAAATTAATATTGTTTATGAATTTTTTGATAAATATTTATTTTGTGAAATTTAAAATTTAGTTAATTTTTTTTCCTTTTGTCAAAAATAAAAAAAATGTACTTTATCAAGAAAAATTTTCAGTTTGTTAAAAAGGAATTCTCGACCCGTCAGCTGCTCTCAGATCATGCATTCGACCTGCGTGTAATTTGAGACGACTGCTCTAGTCCATTAAGCTACCCTACAACGTGAATGGCGGCCGAATTTCAAATTTTTTATTGTTATTAATAGAAATATAACAAAATAAAATCATTACTTAACAGCAAAAATGATATCGCATTGATCTGCCGGTAGAAAAGTATATTCAACGTAATCTCACGTCTCAGTTCATCACCCACATGCCCTTTCTTATATCATAAACATTTAATTACATTCATTGTATAATCTGATGGCCTCAGGCTTTATTGGCAGAGGTGCATAAAGTGTTCATTCGAAAAGCAAACTGATTCACTTCAGTTGCATTTACAATCCAGATAAAGCGTGCTTGTTTATTTCAGACGTTGAGGATGTTTCATACTGAATGAATTTCTTCTATGAAATATTAGGTTTAGTGATAATTTTTAATTTTAATTGCCGCAGTACACCAGCACTAAATTATTCTGCAGCTATGAAAGGATGTAGAAATAAACAATGGACTCACATTTTGAGAATAAGTCGAGCTGAAATGCAAGTCTGAAGTTTCAACTTGAAACAGCTCTGAAGCAGTTCTTAATTTAAAATATTTTGATTTAAAATTTCAGTGCAATATATCTTAATGGAGAAAAGGTAATGATACTTGACCTACTTCAATTAAGAAGAAAATACTAAAGATAATTCCTTATGTTAATTAATTGGATTCAGTAACTCAGTTAAGCATGGAAGTCTCAAGTTAAGTCTCCTGAAAAAAAGGAAAAAAAGTACAAATTTTATTGTTTTGATGCCTTCTTTTAATCGTGGCTGAGTAGCTAGAACTGCCGAACATAAGCAGTTCGCCATTGTTTCTGTTTCAGGCATTTGTGCGAACTGGTTGAATGAAGTTTCGCTCCCGAGGTTTTCCTTAAGAGTAATGTAAATAATAAACTGGTTTCTATCAGAAAATCCTCCATGAAGGGATCTCTAATGTGTTTTTCTATAGCCAAATAGCTTTGTCCATTACAGTCCACTACTGAAATATTTTTCAAAAAGAAACTTAATTGAATACGTAGAAGCTAATTAAAAATTTAAGTAGGTATTTGTGTTAATTTTGAAGATTTTTTCATTCTTTCATATCCTAAAATTTCTTTTCAGAATTACTCTTACTGGTAGATGAATTACGATCATCCGTATTGTTTACTGTATTTGCTCAGCACAATTTCGCTTTCCAGATATTAATAGGTAAATCAATTAAAAGAATTAAGTGAATTTTTCTACGTAACTGTGTTGGGAATAGGAAAACTGAATATCGATTTAAGGTAAAAAAGCAGTTACCTGGAAATTTTTAGAAAAATTATGATTGTTGAGTATCTTATTCTATTGCCAATTGTTATGATATACAAGATTTTCTCGGTCTTTAGACGATTAGAAAGTTATAAGTAAATACCTTGGTCACTGAGTATCACACTGAAATTAGACAGACTTCGTGGCATTTGAATAGTCTTTGTATCTTTAAAAGCAACGCAAATTGCTTTATAATCTTCAAAATATTATTAGAAAATCTTATGAGTTAATTCTTGTCAAAAAAAAGTCCGGCATATAAACGTAAAGACTGATTACGAATGCAAAGCTTATAAAAACAAGTTGTAGAGACATTAGGTTATTTCTGAAGCAGGAGTAATGAAAAATGAGCAACGCCTTCCCCGGGAATCGAACCACGGACCTCCCGATTACGCGTCGAGCGGGCTGACCACTACACCACGAAGGCATGCGAAGAAGGCGAGAGAAATACCTTATATACTCTTCATTTTAAAGGGCGACTGAGGTTTTGGGAACCCAATCGCCAAATCCCGGTGGTGGAGAATCATCATCCACCACCTTTTTTAGTTCGGGCGCCAGTGTAGAGATATTATGTTATTTCGGAAGCAGAAGGGATGAAAAATGAACAACGCCTTTGCCGGGAATCGGACCGCGGACCTCTCGGTTACGCGTCGAGCGTGCTGACCACTACACCACGAGGGCATGCGAAGAAGGAAGAAATACCTTATAAAGTAAATGTAAAATTCCTAAAAAAAGAATCCTTTAATTATGTGGAACTGAAGAAGCAATTAATTTTTAAATATAACAAAGTAGTTTTATTAAAAGACAGATTGAAATCAAACAAAGAAACAAGCAATGTTGTTTGCACAATTGGTCTAACCATTGGTTTGTAGTTTCACTATTAGTTATTACTTTTATAGTTTTAACATTAATTTTTAAATTAATTGCCATTTTGAATTTTGATTGAAATCAAAGGATCACAGACTTTTAAACCAAATGCCGAAAACATTCAAACAGAAAACAACAAAGAACCAATGCTGTTTGTTTCTTTTTTTGTTTATATGTAAGTATTCTTTAAATATATTAAAAAAATGCAACTTTAATTTTCAATAATCAGCTCTTCTTTGTATACTGGTCATCTCCCCTTTTCTTCCTAAAAATAGTAACTGCTTTTAAGAAACTTTTTTAAACTGCATAATTTCAAAGTTAATTCTTCTCACACGATTCTTACATAATACTAATGACGCTGAAACTCAAGCTAGCCAAGAGGGATGGAGTGAAGCCACGGCTGAATCACTCTTGAATTAACTTTTAAAGCATAACTTAGCATTCCTTCTCTGTTTCTGTTGGTTACAAGCTTGCTGACCGCTACTTTTCTTGCTTACTTCAAAAAAATTGAAAATTCATTAAAGAACGAGAGCGCTTAGTGCCCAGTCATCTGGGTCTACATCAAGAATGTGATGTCAATAATAAAGGAACTACTCATTTGATCTCGACGACTACTGTTATCTTTACATTTTCAGCATCTAAATCTAAATCATCATACATCTGTGCCGAGAGAAGGAGTAAAAACACTGCATTTTATCGCCTAAAACTGACGTAAGTATAAATTTTCGTGGTTGGAGTTTACATTAGAAATTGAATCATCTGGTATCTTTTGTGATGTTTGTAACTATTAAATTGTCAAAATTTCAATATAGCAGCAACTGAATATTCAAGGCACTTATTTAATAGTACTTATAGTGCAAATTAGGTATTTGCAAAAATATATCTGACATTAAACGCTCACAACAAGAACAAAAATAGCTTCGTCTCTAAAGTTTTGAATATTTCTTCAGTGAAAAATTGATAATTAATATAATAAGCATCTTATACTTTTATAATAAAAATACTGCTAAAGTTGCATGTGAGATAAGAATATTTTTTCATTTTTTAAGATATAAACTACGGACCTGATTGTCGTTACTCATTTTAATGATAGTGAATCATGCTATTTTATTTTATTTACATGTCAGATGTAATAGTAGGAATTCAGATTTAACTTTATGCCTTTTTTAAAAAATAAAAATACTTTCTTTCAGTAGATTCTCCATGCGATAATATTTAACGTGCATAGCAAATCTGCAGAGTCGCTTAAAAGTAACATTTCTTACAAAATAAAAAGCAGTGTAAAAGCAATTCAGTATCTCAAAGCAAGGAAAGTCGTATAATCTACATCTTACAAAATTAAATAATTTCTGGGTATCACAGAATAAGTAAAATTGCTTTGTCATTGAAAGGCTGCTACGGAAATTTAATTTGGCAAATGCCAACATGAGGTTCTACAGACAAACGCTTTTCCAAGACCTTGTTCTTGTGTTGCGAGTTATCTTTCTGGCGGGTGAGAAAAGTTTTTTACAGTTTGTTGCCTATTCTAGTTTTTCTTGCCGTCCTTGTCATTTTGTTTCGTTCATGCTTATTTTAATCCAAGAATAAAGCCAGGGAGCTATTTGTTGCTTTTGCGAGTCATTGCAATTATAAACTGTCGGATGCAACTAAAACACTCAAATGATATTAATAATAGTGTTTGTAAAAATAAAAATAAATCTGATTGTACGTTATACATAGCGTCTCACCGTCAACATTCATTATGAATTTATTTGCATAACACTGCAGATTAAGAGAAAAATATGTATAATTACCTAATCTACCCGCCAGCAGTTAAGGAAATAAAACTGTTATCAACTTTGGTATAACTAGGTTCGCTTCTAGGATGTGAAAATTGGTGATAATTTAAGTTTTTCTTTTTATGTGTAATAAGAATATGAGTCATTTGTCCTTACAAAGTCTTCTGTAAAAATATTTCTTGTAAGGCAGTTAGTTCACACGTACTTTGTTGCAATAAATAACCCGGCTTCATAATAAATTAACTAAAAATAAGTTCAGTTCTATAATACGTTGTAGTTTCTACGAGAACCATGATATATGTAAACTTTATAGTTCAATCAAAGATGTTTGAAATGCTATCAGAAAATCAGCTGTGTTTTTAGGAAGCCATTAAAAATAAGAGAAAGAAAAAAAGAAATTTAACTCACTAGTTAAAGTTACCAAAATGCTTTCAAATTGAAAAAAGACATAAATGAGCATGTATGAAAACATACATGTAGACATCCATGTGGGAATTAATACTAATCCATGTGAGATTACGAAGCTAATTGTGGCTCATCAGTGGCCGAATAAATGCCCATTAACGGCCGGCTGCAATTATGGCCTATCAATGGCCGACTTGTCGAAATCAACAAATATTCGAGTACTGAAAAACAGGGGGGTTGTTATTTTCTTCATATGTAACATTAATACGAGCCAGCTTCGCAAAAAATCATCCTTTACTGTGTTCAATTTAACAAGCAAAAGATAATTAGGATCACTGCTACTCGACATTAGCGATGCACTATGCAATAATTCAAGAATTCATTCGTTCAAATTATAATTTGATCGAATGAATTTTTGAATTATTGCATTATTCATGTATTATTCGAACACATTTTTTTTAGATTTTACATATTGAGATTTTCTTTAATTCACACGCTTTATTTATGTTAAAATATGTCCTGTAAACCTAGCGTTTCGTCTACTTCCATCAAAATATGTAAATAAGAGGCGCTTTAAATAGAGTAAGGATCTACGGAAGGAGAACTGGTATCAGCTGTAACCTGAAAGCAAACTCCTCTGTTTATTGTGTAGAAAACGCGAGTGGGAAATTTCTGAAATGGTGAATTTCTCTGCTGGCTGTTGCTTACTAGGTATTTCTATGTTATAGGATAGTTTTAACTTATGAATTGTCTTTAATTCGGTTTTTACGTGTCATCTGATATCCTCACGCCAACAGCAGAAATAAATTTGAATTAAGTTTGTTTTGTATTTCAAACAGACGTGTATTAAGTTTTAGTTGTTTATTTTATGCAACTACATTAAGCATGCTGAGATTATAACAGAAATCAGGGCAAAAATTCGTCTTTAAGGCTCAAAGAATAGTCTACTGTAGTTTAATACGTTAATGCCAAGCCTATTTTGCTTGGTCCAAGGTCGGTTCCTAGAAATCGACGTGGCGTTTAATGTGTTAAGCAAAACTGGAATTTAACCTTATGGTATTACTGTAAAGAAATTAAGTATCTCATGTTCCTGTGTATAACAGGATACCAAAATGTCAGTCTTAGGTGAAATGTTAATCAATATTTTAATCAGAAAATAAATAGTTTTTCCTCTATTTTCAAGTCTAGGTTAGGTGAGCTTCTAAATGTTGTGTTTATTGCAGCTGGCTTTAATGTGTGTCTCTATGTGCTATTTTAAATCCATCTTCTGATTGCTTGTAGAGGGGAAAATAATCGCTAAATTATTCTACGGGCATAGTAAAACAGTATTTTTAAAAAATAAAATAGATAGTTATTTATAATGATATTCGTTTATAATTTTATATTTTTTAAAATGTAAGTAGAAAACTTCTAAACTGATGCTTTGTAATATGTAAGTATTAGATGGAAATCATACTTAAAATGGAGCACTGTGCAAAGCTGAACACATTTTGCGAAGGAATAATGTGCATTACCACAGGAATTCGTGACTCGTATAATTTCTTTTTCTCAAAAACTTCTTATGTAAAGCTAAGTATTGGCTAAACGGAAAATACAGCTTTCAGTATGAAAGTTATCTCACTGCATATGTTTTACATTTCATTGCCTTTTGATCAAATAGATTATAGAATAGATATTTTTTCTCCAATTTATGTACTGAATTTTAAACAATCAAGTTTTTTACTTGTTTTAAACTATTTGCCTTCAATTCTCTCATTAGTTTGTTGGTTGCATGATACTACTTAAAAAAAAAAGAAATTTCTATTGTATAAATAATAAAAAAGCATAGCAGATATGCATCATTATTTTTCCCAAATAGATTTAATTCTGAACACTTTCTTTGAAAACATAAGTTCCAGTTCCTTGAGAAGCAGTATGAATTTTTATTTAGAAGCTCCAACAATTATTAGATCAAGTTTACAATGATCCGTGTGCGATGGAAAATTAACTGTATGTCTACATAATTCTGAATAATGCGGTTATCATGACTGACCTCTTTAGTGTCAACTGCTTCCAGTCTATTTTATGCATTTGAAACTTTTTCAATGTGTTCTTCAATATTCCTATAATGTTAATTGTTCAGTTGGCCAAATTAAGTGAAAGCGGGGGAGAGTTATAAAATTTTTCTGAGGTTCATGAATTAGTTTCTGATATCGTGATTACAATCATTCTTCTGCATTTCCTTTAAAACGTGAAGAAGACGTTTTAAAATGATTTAAAATTGCGGACTCTTTTGGCTTTTCTTTCAAAGTTGTAACATTTCCACTGTGTATGTCAAGAATAGTTAAATACAAAAATTTAAAAGTAAGTGCATTAAGTCATGCAGGTTGTGAAATATAAATTATTTTTCAGAATTTGTTCGATGCGATATGTCTTTTAGTCAGGATTGTAAATTTGGGCTTTTTACTTCTTTCATTTCCTGAAGGATTATTGTTTTCAGTACAGTAATGTGTGAAGAAGACTTGTCTTCCCTTGTTGTGCTGTAATACCTTTAAACAGATTTTGTTAAATTCAGTGTACATTTCTAACCGGTCCTAGCGACAAGACTTACACCTCGAAGCTAATTCATGTATTTCATAGGAAAGAATTGCGGGGGTTAAATGGTAGGCGGTGATACAGGTAGTTCAACCACCTTATTTTGTCATACTTCTGGCCCCATAAATCATTAGTCTTCAGTAAAGCTTAGTGTAGGTTTTCAGTTCTGAATAAAAATCAGCTGCATGACGCAGGGTATGACGCAAATATTTCATCGAGTGCTGGAAATATTTGACACTGTTCCTGTCCGTTTAAAGATATGTCACTCGTTTTTATTACTCTTAACAGTAGGTGGCTTAAGCTGAATATGTTTACTCAAAATTTTCGAGCGTTAAGTAATTTCTTAGTATTTTCGGGAAACATGACATTTTTATTGACTAATGAAATTAGTTTCGCTTTTTTAAGATTTAAAAACTATATTTTAGGAGACAAATCACTTTTGAAAAGAAAAACATAGCGTTATTTCCGTCTAGATTCTCACTCCAATCATGTATTCTAAACTTCAGCTTTTAGGGACATAACACATTTTCTTTAATTGTTTTTATTTCGGAGATTTACTTTTATATCAACAACTTGTTTGAATATTTAGAAGATTGAAAACGTGTTTACTGACGTTTTGCATTTGATATGAATGTCGTATCTGTTAAATATTATTGGAAAAATTTACTTTCTGTTTGTATAGTTATCTTCTTTGTAAAATCATTCGTGTCTTTATTTCACAAAATGTAATTATAATAAATATAATAATTGTTAATCAAGTAGTGATCTAAATTCTGCCTATATCTGTAACAGCTCCGTTTTTATTTGGCACAGCTATTTCAAATGTAGACATTAACAAAGAAACATGACTTAAAATAACGACTAGAGAAGTTACTTATTCAGAGTCGAAGCAAGAAAGACGCATTTAAATTTTCTTCTTATTCAAGCTGTGAGTAACTAATTTCCCACAGAGAAATCTATTAAAGTATAAATATTCTTGAATAAGAAAGCGACCGTGATATAGTTGTTAATATAAATCATATTCAATAAAGCTGTGCACTTTCTGTAGATTGCCCAAGTGAAGAGGAATTCTTGAGCCGCATGTGAAAGTGCATCTGTAGTACGTGAACCTATATCACTCGAGAAAAACTTTGAAAGTAAAACAAAAATAATAATCTTGAAGAAGGGAATTTTAATCATTAAATTTTATGTTATTATTTCAGGTTATTTAATGCTCCATGATAGTCATAGCAGTAGACTTTTTTTAGATATATACTAATTGAACTGTCAAAATGTCAGGCACAATTAATTAATGACAATGAACTGCTCCATGTTACAAAATCGCAGCTGCCAGATATGGCGGTAAGTCGATGAGATCTCGATGTTTTTGCGACGGCTGTGATTAAGTCAGACACATTCTGTAGCAGGTCAAAATGCAGCCCTTAGTACTAACGTTCTCGCACGCAATGAAATTTTCACAGCATCTAACAATTACTAAATAGGTTCAACTACAACTATCTTTTGGCCCATTTGAGTGCTTAGAAATCAGTAGAGAAGGGAATTTGTGCTTAGAAGTCATTGATACATTTCTGGGTTGTGAGAAGGATTACGTTACTATGTTGGTACAAACACAATGTCTTCTTAATTTAAAAGTCCAATAGGCATTGCCCGGGGGCTTTGCGAGTTTGGAGCGAATAGTTTCGCATGTTTATTGCTATTTCTTTGAAAGAATTAGTATAAGAAAGTCCTTCGATAGCTACAAAAGTCGATAATGTGTAATTCAGTTAAGACGGTTCTATGCAAACCATCAGTCTCTGATTTATGATTATAAAGTGGTTCAGATGATCTTGAGAGAGTCCTGGTATTTGCACACTTCCTTTGAGATGACCTCCACCAGATTGCACTTCCATGACAAAACTATCTGCATACCATGATTTAGTCATAACATGAAGAAGCTATCTTGAGATTGCACAGCAGTTGCTGATAGTTCGGAATGCATAGCCTCGTGTCGTCTCATACTCAAACGAATATATGTATTGGCTGAAAATTATGGACGTAGGACTCATTTGACCAGTTTATTTGATGCTAGTCAGCTATGCTCCAGTGACGATGATATTTTCTGTGGTCTGGGTGAAGTGCCGTGCTGTCAACAGTGGTATAAGTCTTGGTCAGCTATTGCTATAATCCATGAAATGCAATAATTGCTGTATACGTTAATTGGTCGTTTAAGAGACTTCAATATTACATTAAATAGTGATTTGATCTAATGCTTCCCTTCTTTTAGAAATTACCAATCTTATCAGAAACCTGTGAATTTCTATTCTTGAACTTCTTGTGAGGGCTCATCGTTGTTATGGCGCTCGGTGTTGGCTCAGAACTGTTGTATTCCTTGTATATCCGTGGCAGCTCACGAAATCCCTACAGTATTCGCTACCAAGGAGATACATTGCCCCTTTAATTTTCTGGCCTCTTTAATCTGCCCAGGAGCAAATGATAATAAATCGTATTGGTGACATGTATATATCACACATACACTACTGCCAAGATCAATATTATAAATCCATCATTCGACTGATCCATTCTCAAACCGAAGGAGCAGTAAAACCCTTATAATTAAGCTGTTTTTTTCAGTTTTTATATCACCAAAGATATATAAAGCTAGTGTTTTGCTTCCTTATATTCTATTAGGGTATTAATTACAATAAAGCACGTAAAAACGATCTAGCTAGAAGAAGGCTATTTTCAGAGAGAAATTTTGAGAGACGCAAATGTTATACTCACCTAATATATGAAGATTCGTTCAAAAGCAGCCAGTTCGGGCAATCGAACGGTATAGCGACACATTTGAGCAGCAAATATTCGCTGGTTTTACCTATTCTGACACTATTGTACTGCATTCATCCTTAACAAGCTTTGTAAATAAAGGTATAGGAGCTTTTTATGCAAAAGAAACATATTGTGTCGGTTAAAATTCTTTTAATTACAATTTTTTTCGCATTTGTAGCGTAAAATTATCCATCATTATTTGTTAATCCTGAAGCACTTATAGTGACATTTCTTAAAGTATAATGCAATTAATGTTTATTTTATAAAAAAATGCATTTTTATTGCACTAAATGTAATAACGATGTGTTAGCAATTGGTTTACTGATCTTTTATTGCATTGTGAGAATCTGATGATAAGCTGACAGTGGGATTCTTCATATGAGATAGTTTCGAATAAACTTTGAATCCAAAATTCTAGATCATAAGAGCATTACTTAATAATTTTCAGTAATACTCTGCAGCCAACGGAATATCCAATTAACTTGCGACCTTTGCATGTAATAAATTTGTAAATATTCTATTATATGTATTATGCGCTTATGTTTGTTCTTCAAAGACTGATGTGAAAAGCAAAATTTTAATGTAAATTAAATTAGTCATTCCTGGATGTGCATTTTTTATATTAAGATGAAAATTCCTCAAACCATTCACCAGCAAAAATTATTCAAAAGATTATGTGCATGCACTTAAAAATAAATCTAGGTCTACAATCCGTGCATTAAGACGAAGCACATGAAAACTATCTGCTTATGCCAAAGTATGCCTTCGAGGAGGACTTTCTAAAGGAAACTAACCAGTTTTCTTGTATAGGAAAAACCACAAAGCAAGTCCACGCAGCCAAGCCATTTCTAGGAATCCAAAACAGGTCGAAATCTCAACATTCAGTGGTCTTATTCACTCGGTCAAGGTAGACCCAAAGTCTTATTGAGTTATGTAAATAATTATTAGTGCGTTTAAAATATGCTTAGCTAAGTTTATAAAGTATTTCTCCCACCTTCTTCGCATGCCTTCGTTGTGTAGTGGTCATCACGTTGCGCGCGTGCTGCAGAGGTCCATGGATTGAGTTCCGGGGAGGGCATTGCTCATTTTTCATCTCTCCTGCTTTCGAAAAGGAAAAAAAATAAGAAAGAAAAAGACAACCTAATGTGTAGACAACAACTGTGGCGCCAGAAATAAAAAAGGTGTTGGATGATGATTCTCCCCCACCAGGATTTGGCGATTGGGTCCCCTAATCCCTAGTCGCCCTTTAAAAGGGGGAGTGCATGAGGTATTTCTCTGCCTTCGTGGCGTAGTGGTTAGCACGCTCGGCGCGTAACCGAGAGTTCCGTGGCTCGATTCCCGGCGAAGGCGTTGCTCATTTTTCACAACTCCTGCTTCCAAATACCTAATGTTATCCGGTTAACAATTACAAAAATTAAAATCATGCATTATTTCTTTTCTATTTACAGAGTTTCTTCCTGAAATACTTTCTTAAAGAGGAGATGATTTGGGGCTTTTGAGGTATCTTTTAATTGAAAAATCATAGTCATTCTATAATTAATACCCTGCTCGGTAATTTTCAATAATTTAGCATATATCAGGGTTTCTTACGTAAAAAAATATGTATAAATATAAATTGAATGAAAATTATATGCATTTATTTTTAATACGCACTCAAAGCTAGTTTTCCTTTGAAAGTCCTGGCAAATATCGCTTGCATACTTTACACTATTTAGAAAGCTTAACCTGACCGTATGTGCCTAATTACAAGTATTTTAACATGCATAATTTTGCATTCACATTTAGCCTTCATATTTCAAACTGTTGACTTCAAATACGTTTTTGGATACATTTATAAGGTATATCTCCCACATTCTTAGCGTGCCTTCGTGGTGTAATGGTCAGCACACTGAGCCGGTATTTCAGAGGTCCGTGGTTCGATTCCCGGCGAAGGAATTGCATATTTTTCATGTCTCCTGCTACTAAATAACCTAATGTCTCTACACTGGCGCCCGAACTAAAAATGGGTTTTGGATGATAGATTTGGCGACTAGGTCCCCTAAAACCCTAGTCGCCCTTTAAAAAGGGGAGGATATAAGGTATATCTCCCACATTCTTAGCGTGCCTTCGTGGTGTAATGGTCAGCACACTGAGCCGGTATTTCAGAGGTCCGTGGTTCGATTCCCGGCGAAGGAATTGCATATTTTTCATGTCTCCTGCTACTAAATAACCTAATGTCTCTACACATTCATTGTTAAATTCAAATTTTCTGGTAAATATATTTTGGCAGAGCATTCAATATGACTCTTAACAATTTTGCCTAAGCACCGAACCTTTTAGCAATTTTACCGTTTCGGCACTTTTTAATTATTATACTGAAAGCAAATATTGTAATATGCTCCAGAAGGCATTCTTTGGCTACGAATGAGACAGCGGACGCCAGGAACCGAGCATGAATCTCAAACGTCCAGGAAGAAAAGACTTGCGTGGGAAACATTTAATAATCTGTTATCAATAAGAGGACCTTCGTGATAGGACCTCCTACGAAGAAATACGCAAAGGTTTTCATCTCCGTGGATCACTCTATTTTCAAATTCCTAATAAGCTGATGATGTGGCACGTTTACGTCACTTTGACCGCACATGGCACTTCCGCCCAATTGGCAAATGTTTGCCTGTACAATGTTACACAAATATATGGTTACAAACGAAGGAAAAGTTGACTTATTGGCAGCATTTATTAATTTTAACACAGATTACAGGATTTTAAGGTGATTTCATTTTTCATTTAAGATACATAAAAGCTAAGTGATTATTTTTCCGTTATATGAAATTAAAACGATGAGTTTAAAATAAGCAACTATTATGCCTCTCCCCTAAAAATTTTAAAAAGGTACATATCACAGTATCATGGGGATGACAAAAAATGCATTTTATATTTGGAACTTAAATAAAAGTAGCAGCAAATGCACTATCAAGGGCATCGAAAGATGCACACAAATTTTCACCCTTTTAAACCGGTTAGTTATAAAGAAATTGAGCTTTATTAAAGTGTGTTATATTTTTGCTATATTTTGACATTTCAATGGTAATTTAAGGTATTTATTATTCTTTGCACATAACATAAACATTTTCTTAAAACCTATATTTTTGTAGTCCAGTAGCTTAGAATTTTATAAAACAAATCCCTAATCAAAGTCTCTTTACAAGTTATTGCAAGATAACCAAGACGTGATTTGTGCGGAAATAGCACTAAACTATACAAATTGCTATTGCCCATCCAGTGAAAGTTTCTTTTATGCGGAAGTGTCACCGGTTTTGGATTTGTGCTGAGCTGTCGTGTGTGGACGTTCTACCAAACTGCTGTCAAGGTAACATGCTCTGGATGTAAACAAAAGTACCACATCCTCTTTGGCTACCAAAGTTTGGCAGCACTGCCTCAGTCGTAGTGAGAGGACGGCGTCTCCTTTTATTCCTACCTCCATGATATGAACAGGATTGACTGTTAAGTTATTAAACAATATTCAATCTTTATTCATGCTGTTGAAAATAACATAAATTTTTAACTTCTTATTCTCTAAATTCTCTTTATTGTTCACACACACACACACACACACACACACACACACATATATATATATATATATATGAGGAACAAAGCGTCTCCTTTTATTCCTACCTCCATGATATGAACAGGATTGACTGTTAAGTTATTAAACAATATTCAATCTTTATTCATGCTGTTGAAAATAACATAAATTTTTAACTTCTTATTCTCTAAATTCTCTTTATTGTTCACACACACACACACACACACACACACACACACATATATATATATATATATATGAGGAACAAAAAAGAGCTATTAAAGATGAATAATAAAAAATACTAAAAAAAATTAAAGGGTTTCGCAGCCTAGAATATGATTGTTTTACACATGTCTAAACAAAAAGTAATATTTCCTTACTTCACGTGTTTGCTGATAAAATATAAAATTCTCCTAATTATAATTGCAATACTACTGAGATGAAATACTTGACTTTTGAATGACCCCACACTGGCTTCTCTATCTTTGTATTTATTAGCAATATAAAATGATATGACAGAAATTCTTTACAGTCACCGTTCCTGTTTTAACGGCTTTTGTTTTCTCTGTTAACTACCTTAAATTCAACTTACATTAAAATGCGCTGCATACTTGAATTATATCTGAGACGAAATTCAAACTCTATATTTCATAATAAATTGGAAAATCAAGATGGCAAGGCTATTTTATTTAAATGATTGCAAAATTACTTTTCAAGACAAATTCTGTAAAATTATAAATCTTCATATGCATGACTTGGCAAGTTAAATTTGCGATATTGTAATTACAATTTTTAAATACGGGCAAAGTAAATGAAATTAGTATTATTACTAAATAAAATTCACCTTCTTTTTATTAGAAATAAGTTGCTGATTAATTAAATGCAATTAATCGATAAGAGAAACTAATTCAGATATTTCTTAAGGTAGTTATTGTTAGCATATTGTTGATGAAAACTAAGCGTATATGTCAAAATAGTAGACAATCTAAAAAATGGTGTAACTTAAAGTATACTATTCTAGGTCATTTGTAAATTTTAATGTCGTCTTCAAATATTTTCTCGGGTTTATTAAACTCTGAATGTAAACAAAACTATCAGCTTTCACTATCTTTCACCTTTGCGTATATGCATGTGCGATCCGTCAGTTTTGGAAGCACGCAATATAAAGTTAAGAAAAGGCTTCTTTTTAACTTTTTTACCATTGATATTATTAATAATAAAACATTTTAATTGTTTAAATTTTCCAAATTCGGTTTCCAGTTACAGTTTTAAAGTAATAAAGAATTACATTTATGAATACAGTAATATTACAGGAAAGGTACTCCGTTCCTTCTACGTCATTTCAATTACCAGCTTCAAAGTACACAGTATTAAAAATGCACTTTGCGACCTTTCTCACGCTAGTTCCGAAGAATTTAGAATGCCTTGAGACTGATATTAAGTGTCCGAAAGCTTTTAGATGTGCAAGTGCTCCTTAAATCATAGATCCACACTCCATGTTTTTCAAGTTTTCATGATTACACACATGTCCTAAGATAGCCTGTCGAAGAAGGCTTTCATCATTTAAAATAAAACAAATTGAGGCAAGAAAGTAAATAGAAAACAGATGCCTGTCTCTGATTGGAAGTGGGGGGAAGGAGAAATCAGTAGCAATGCGTCCGAACATTAAAATAATGTGTATAAAAGGAAATCTTATAAGGTATTTTCTCCTTCCTTTTTGCATGCCTGCGTGGAGTAACGATAGCACACTCGGGGCGTATCCTAGACGTCCAGGTCCGAGTCCTAGCGAGGGCATGGCTCATTTTTCACGTTTCCTGCTTCAAAAAAAAATAATAATAATAATAATAATGATTCTACAGTTTCACGCGAGAGTGTGCCCAGACATTTTTGATGTATACACACTCTTGTTCTTTAAACTTCAAAGTGGAAGTTCCTGCGCGAACACAAAATGTTTCTGTAATGCACATTAAAAGTAAATAAATAAATAACAAGTTGCAGTCATTCCTTGTTCAGTTTTTTCTCGCAGTAAAGTGTACAGTTTCGGCAGGGGGGCGATGAAGAGCTGACTCGTCTGCAGTTTCGTTCTGTATCGAAGAGCAGGGATTAAGCCATTCCTAAGATAGCATTTTAAAAGGTGTGATATAAAATAATTGCCCTCAGAAGTCCCTTCTCCAAACATATAGACAATCAAAAGAAAACCGAGAACAAATCATTGATTGGTTGACAAATCTCATTGGCATAATAAAGAACTTAGTATCTGTTTATGAACAGCAACGCGTTCGTGGAGGTGGAAAACTTTTTCCTGTTTCTGCTTCACACGTGGAAGAATGAGTATCAAAAATCCCATGCAGCAAATTCTATTCCAGGAAGTCAAACATGGAGTGAAGTTACCAGAACTCTACTATATGTGGTCACTCTTGGATGCCGCATATACTAGAGTTCCTGTAACTTCGAAAGGAAAAGAAGGAAAGGGATTTACAGAGATGAAAAAGATATAATTCAAATTAACTGTATGGAAGTGCTACAGAAAACAATCAGTAAAAATTTTTATATTTTAAAATTCGTTTTCATAATTGCTAGACTCCTTATGAGAAATTACGTATATGCTCTCAAAAATTGTATTAAATGCCAAATTAATTCTTCTGCTGAATAGTGTTTATTTATGGATGTTTACTATTCAAGAAACTCAAAAGATAAACATTGCAAATAAAATTATAGATATATTACGTTTTTAATTTATTTGTGAGTAATGCAACTCAAACATGATTAAAACACGATATAATGCAATCTTTAATTTTAAACCTCATAATTTTTTAATATTTTCGTGTGCACCGTAATTAACTATGTACTGAATCCCAAAATAATTTAGGTTCGCCAGTGGCTACGCGGTAAAGTTAGTGAATACCGGTAGTTCGACCGGGCTCTCAAATTCCGAACAACAGGCTTTCTGCGTGAGGGTCTCAATAGCTTTCCTCACTTGTAACGCTAAAATGAACCAGATTCCTTTAGAAAGTCTTTCACGAAAGCATACCTTTCCTTAAGTAAATAGCCCGCTTTACCATAATCAGACCAAATCGAAATCATTTGTACTATCGAACGTCCTGAAGCTAGCTTAAATGCCGAATAGTCCACAATAGTTCTTATCTTTGGTATATCATCTGTTAAATTTATCAAAAAAAGACAATCAGTTAGTTAAAATATTGACTTTACTTGAAAACTTAGTTTTTCATTATTGAGTACACTTTTGTACGTCTAAAAAAGACAAATAAAAGTCATATAAATATGCTTAAAAAATAACAATCACTTTTCTGAGACACGAAGATTTTTAAACCCGATAGTTGAAATAAATGATAAAATTCATTCTTTATTCGGTTTTTAGTTTGAGCAAAAAAGAGACGCTCTCTGAGTTTTAAGGGGATACGATCTTTTTCTCATTAGGGGCAACATTTCTCAACCGGAGCAACATAGCTTCTAGCTTTTTAGAGATAAGATTTCAGGTTATAAGGTATTTCTCCCGCCTTCTTAGCATGCCTTCGTGGTGTGGTGGTCAGAACGCTCGGCGCGTATTCGAAAGTTCCATGGTTCGAGTCCTGGCGAGGGCATTCCTCATTTTTCAATATCCTCCTGCTTCAAAAAAAAAAAAAAAAACTCAATTTCTCTACAAAGTTTTCTTAAAATGTTTCAGAATCTTTTTTTATTTAGTTCAAAAGAAAACATAAAGGGGAATGAATTTTTCCACTTATTAAAGTCAAACTTCCTCTCTCGCATTTATTGAAAATAAACAGTAAAATAATAATATTCCATTCAGTTGTACCTGCAATAGGATAATTAATACTATTCTTTTTTAAAGAGTTCAAATCGTTAAAATTAATCATCACAAATAAAACAGTTGGAAGTTTTTAAAGACGCAAGAGTGTGATTTCTAAGAAATTTTGTGACCGAGTACTGTTCAAAAATGGCATTATCACATTTTTCAATATAGATGCCCATACAAGGAAGTGCTGCAATACCGCAAAATTCTTGAACAGACCGCACACAATGTAGTTATGGTAATTTTTTACTTCAATGTCAAGCAAAAGAAGAATATCGCTTCAGTGTCTTTACATTGTGTGAAAGAGAACAAACATTATATCTCCACTGAACTGATCCATTCTCAAAACCATTACCAATGATAATCACTGCTTCGAATTGCATAATTTTCCGATTACTGTAATAATTAGATGATTATTTAGTTTCCCGCGTATGATGGAGATATGATTATTTTAAGTCTAAGGAATATAAAAATGGCGTTAAATCAATATTTGTGTAAATAAATTTTCTAAGAGGCTTGTCGAATATTTTGAATAATTAATTAAAATTATCTAGCAGCACATTATTTAATTAAAAGGAAATTGTGAAATGGACTTACATTGTTAATTATTATGAATTCATTTATGCTATATGGTAAGACTTTAGAGTAAAAAAACTAGTATCATAACATGAATTAATTTTTGTCTGATAATTTGCTATAGAATAATTGTATGAACAATCCATAATTTTGATGTATCATGGCAAAAGAATGTTTAATCTCTTAAATAAATTATTTTGTTTTTTAACAACACCTTCCTTCAAAGATATTTCTTGCTTTCTTTAAATTAAAGATAGTTTCCTTCACTTTCTCACCCTTGAATTGTAACAATAAAATAAAATAAAATAATAAATAAATAAAAAAGCGTGCCTTTTTCCCAATGTAGCTGTACGTTTTATTAAAACTTTAACTGACTTTAATTTTCATCTTTAGATGTGAACCAGAAATTCAAAACTCTTAACCTTTCAAAATCAAGTAAATAAAATGTTATTTATTAGATACATAAGTAATAAAGACACAGGGAGTACATTTACTCAGTCGTCTTTACGAAAATTTGTCAAAACTTTTACTAATACTGTTTTTGCCAAATAATATGCAGTTCTGAAGAAACTGAATGAAGAAACATTGTGTGATTGTTACTGAAAAGCACAAGAAACTCTCCTATTAAAAAAATGTACAAAATTATAAACTCCAATTTGGATTTAAAAATGAAAGTCTTTCAGATTTTGATGACAGCCGCTGAGATACATTAAACATATACACTCACCGCAGAAAAAGTCTCGTTTTACTAAAAACATATATTTTAAATTTGCATTTGCGTAATCGAAAAAAATCTTGTTTATCTCTTATAAAGAGAGGTATTATTTGCAAAAATATTCCATTCTGTATTACATGTTGGAATCTTCTAAAGATATAACAAATTTTCATAATGTATCAAGCTATTTTCCTGCGACATTTTGTGTCCACCAAAATATCATTTATTCCATGAAGTTGAATTCGCATCATCTGCAGATGAAAGGCTTAACTATTCCATTGAATAAATACAGACCGCTAAAGGCAACTGTCTAATAATTAGAAAGTTCCTTTCTTTTATTTAACCGCTGGAGCTGTCACTCCAGCAATGAGACACTGTTGTTTAATACTTGATCACGAATAATCCAAAATGCTGCTTTAAAATCCTATTAAAATACTTAGGTATATTTCGTAAATGTAATGTCGCTTTCAACGTTGCGTGCGAAAATGCACACTTTTACAATTTAAAGAGCCAACTGCATTAAAAAAGTTGCCTTTTTTAAAAATTTTATATCGAAAATTGTGACAAAACTTTCATAGTTCTAATATACAGATAAAATTCTATAATATGTACATAAAATTGAGTAAAGATTAATTACTTTAGCGGCTAAGAACAAAGCAGTCATTTGTATATATCGCACTGTAGCTGGATTATTAATCCAAGTGTTTAAGGTTATAGAAACCTTATCCCATAGGTATTTATCCAATAGCCTAAACGTTTTTAACGTGAGATCTGCGGTTTTTCTTTCATTCTAGGTTATTCTAAAACAGTATTCTGTATGCATTGTTTGCGTTGCTGAAATATTGTAGACAAATTAATGTTTAAAGTTCTGCGAAGGTTAAAATAAGGTTAATGTACTTTATTGATTCTCTAACAACGAAATCATTACTATATATGTAATTTAGTCGGCTTGCTCAGAATCTATGGAGGTTTAAATCCCTAAACAGCTTCATACTAAAAGTTAAGTGACGAAGGTCGCAACTTGACCTTCAGATCCGTCATTTCGAATAAATACCCTCTAGAAGGCAGTGGCTCAATGACCCTGTTAACGGAAGTGGAAAGTTGGCTGCACCTGCTAGGCTATGAACGCTGCTGTCATGAAAAAAATAATAAATGAATCTAAATAAAAGTTTAAAGTTCGAATTCGCCAGTCCAACCTTGGCACCTAAACGATTATCACCTGGTCTGGGTGCCAAAAAAGGAATCAAAAGTGCCGTGACAAGGGCAAATCGGGATTATTCATCTATAGACCCTTGACCACTTTCTCCGTTGTACCAAACGAAGGAAGCAGAACTTGTGCCGAGAGTGACATAATCACTCGAGTAACCCAGATCTAGCTAATCTGTATGGAGTATAGATTCATAGGCTCGCTTTGCTGAGCGCTACCTTGAATTCCCGGTTACTTTTCGAGATTCCTTTCCTGATTGCCGCTTAAGCCTCTTTGACCTTGAAGTTTGATGATCCTAGTAAATATTTTCTTTGCCTTTTACGACGATTTATAGACATTTACCGTTGTTTATAATTCAAAATGAACGGCATTCAAGAAGTAGTGCCATTATATTGAAACCTATATTCTCATTGTTGGCAAGTTCAGAGAACAACGAAGGAAAAAGTTTATGCGCATTACCACGTAATTCCGTCAAGTAGTCACTCAGATTTTCATTTTTATTACTCATTCACACTTTTAAAACAGGAAAAAAAAAAACGGAACTTAAAACCGAATGAGTAGTTTCCCAAGTATTCATATATTTTATGATCATAGTAATTTTGATTCAATTATTTAATTTATAGTTTTCGGAGATGCTTTAATAATAATTTTAAAAAAGAATATTATTGTGCAGTGTCTTTAAATATCACATGTTTTCTGGAAGCTGCTATTTGGAGCAGATTTATGTGGTATCAAAATTCTCTTTCCAATAAAACATACTAGTTTTCGTTGTTTCCCAATGAATACGAGGTAGTTACTCTCAGAAAGTCCTCCACGGAGGCATCCCTTCACTCGTGTTTCTTTTCTATATTCAGATAACCTAACCTAGCAAAAGGTAACAGAAGATAAATAAAAATACTAAAGGAATAAAATGTAGACAATCCAAATAACTTAAAGAAGCATTTTTTAAAAATTTTATTGTTATAAATATATCATTATATTATAAAATAATTAAATACAAAAGGCACCTATTTTTATGCAGATTTTAAAATTTACGTCTTGTGCATATTTTGTTAGACAGAAATGTTATAAAGAGCTCATTTAATGCTTAATTGAATAATCTAAAGACCGAAAGTTATCTGCCTAATGAGAGGATGTCTCTGGCTAACTTCCGAAAGGATATTAAACTCGTATTTGCATTATACATGAAGAAAATCACAAAAATACTCATGCAGCCGACCTGGTCAGCAGGATTTGAACTCGGGAGGAATTACCGGTGTTCAGCAGTCTTATCCATTTTCCACTGATGAGAAGCATTAGATGTTTTAAAGACACACAATAAAAAGTCCATATTTTTGATTGTATATACAAGACAT
>KK121779.1:121982-133527 GCA_000611955.2 Stegodyphus mimosarum
TAATGATTTACAAAACATTTTAAGTTTATTTAACAAATATTAAAGCTACTGCCTTTAAATTTAAATATTTAAATAACTGTGGGAGAATATTTGTAAAAGCAAATAAAAAGATAACTGGAATTTTTACATAAAACTTAAGAGTAATAAGTCATGAATACAGTTATGAATACCTAGTTATAGGTATTCATAACTGTCACTCGCTTGTAAAAAGCTTAGTTATAAGCTTTTTACAAGCGAGTTTACAAATATTGAATAGGGATTTTCCTATTGCCCATGAAACGCAGTACGTTATTTAATTTATTCTTTTTCTACATTTTATAATTTTTATGGTGCCTTCAGCTTTTTATTTCACTGTTCATAAATTGAAACGGGAAATTACTGTAGAGTCTTTTTTCTTTTCATTGCAAGATTTTGCTCAAAATTAGAACATATCTATGATTAATCAATGCAATAATCATTATTTGTAAACGGATCTTTTTTATCTTTTTTAACTTGTTTAATTTAATTATACAACTTGTTTAATGTTTAATTTTTTTATAATTTATGTAGACGATATAGAAGCAGACAACGCAAATGATGTGAAGTTTTAGGGATTTAAAAAAAATTTCCACGATTGTATTTTTTATAACTCTGTTTGCCTCAAAGGAAATTTGCTGTTCCTTTAAACTTTGAATATTTATATTCACCGCTTTAGTGGCCGAATAATTAAAACCTTGGAATATTCGTAGTTTTGCTCTGGTTGGAATCTCGGTAGCAGAATGGAATGACTGCATGGAAATGTGTTTTGGAAATTTTGCTACGCGTAACATAAATTCCACAAATGCCAATTCTCCACGAAAGTTTCCTTCATCTTAGATATATAGCCTTCAAATACTTTGCATTGTTATCAAATCAAAATCTCTGAAAATTTATTCCCTTTTTTTAAATTTATTTAGATCCCACAGAGGGAAATAATTTAAACAGTTTGGATCTGTTTTAATAAAATGTGAAACTTACAACTACAGGACGTCCAAATTCGACAACGAAGGATACTCTATCTAACGTATTTCGATTTATTCTCGTTTCTTAGTAAAGAATAATGAAACGCAAACACTCCAAAGAGCTTGGGTTATTTTCTGTACGTTTCGTTTCCACCCTCACTGTTAAATTTCAAAGATTCTTATGTGCACGATATTGAGAAGAGAAGTTGTTTAGTCCAGGAATAATTAAATTTCTCCATTACAATTTTAAATTTGTCGCATTATATTTACTTTTGTCATCAATTTAATAATGTTGATATGAGGCATTAAATGTGCATATTATTGATAAGAGACATTAAATTCAAAATTTGCAAACTAATATAGCGTTGGAACTTTGCGCGACATTAGTTGTTGTCCTAGCTACTCAGCAGACTAAGTATTTGCAGACATTAGGTTTTTTCTAAGCAGGAGACGGGAAAAATGAGCAATACCCTCGCCGGGATTCGAACCTGGACCTCTCGAATACGCGCCGAGCGTACTACTGTTATACCACAAAGGCATTCAGAAAGGGGAGAGAAAACACCTTATATACTCCTCCTATTAAAGGGCGACTGAGAATCAGGGGATCCAATCGCCAAATCCTGGTTGTGAAGAATCATCATCTACCACCTTTTAGTTCGGGCACCGCTGTAGAGTCATTACGTTTTTCTGAAGCTGGAGATGTGAAAAATGAGCAATGCCCTCACCTGGGCTCGAACCTGGATACGAGAATACGCGCCGAGTGTGCTACCGTTACACCACGAAGGTATGCAGAAAGGAGAGAGAAAATACCTTGTAAGTGCAGTCACTAAATACTCTTTCGTTTCTGCTTTTTTGTGAACATTGGAAAATTTTACTTATTACATGTACTTTGCCATGTATATTTTGTCACGCAATTGTCCGAAAAAAGCTGCAGAATGGAAATAAGTTTGTTTAATACGCAGGCATTTAAATAACGAATGCCATTTTTCTCTTTATAAAAGTTATTCAAAGCAAAAAATAATTGTTAATAGTAAATTCGTCTTTAAGAGCTTGTGAATGATACGGTGCAATATTTAATTTTTAACATCCGACTCGTGAAGAATTTATTTTAGTGAGCAACTCTTGAGATGAGCCAGTTTTAAGACAGCTTAATAATCCCCCCCCTTCCTGCAGAAAGCGTCACCCACAGAGCCTATCACGCACACTTTATTTTTAGAAACTCGGCAAGATGGAAAGTTTGAGAAAAGTAGACCGCGATAGAATATTTGAATCAAAACGACCTACATTTGTTGTACTGTTGTTATGCGCCAAGAATTTAATTAACTTTTAAAAACCATATACTAATAAATTTGCAGCTATTCCGGCAGATAAATTAATGAAACATTTCTGATTTTATTGAATTATTCATGAATTTTTTGAGCTCAGCAATCCAGAATTCTTATTTTTCCGAATATAAACAGAACTTTTAATGAGTAACTGTAAGTGCGGACAGTATATTTACTTCTCAATTTGTAGCAACATGCAACATCAGTTTCGAAACTCGTTGCGAAGTGAATCGCTTTGAATACGCGAGCGAAATTGCTTTTCATATATCCATATATGGGGAGGATTTTTTTTAATAGAAGTCGGGCCAAGGCCAAAACCCCATTAGCTTCGAATACAGGTACGTACACTCACACAGACGAACAGCATCCATACGACCTTGAAAATCTCAGTCACCCTGCGTACCGAGCCAGCTAAGGAGCGCCTGATACTTCGTAGATGAAGTGATTAAAATGCTATTACTTGGACTTCTTAAGTGCGTATCATCGTTAACGGGGGAGGGAAACTGTTCGTGAATAAGCTGTTCTCTCTCTCTCTCTCTCTCTTTTTTTTTTTTTTTTTTATTTTTTTTTTTAAATAAGAGGGAGCTGCTGAATGAGAAGTAACGTAACAGCTGTTTGTTAATAACAATGGTACATAATATGAAAGATCTTAATGCTCTTTTTAATCCAGGATGTTCATGCTTCCGAGTTTATTCCCCTCATTATTGTATTACTTGCTGATTAAAGTTTTAGGAATTATTATTACATAGAGTGTTCCATACATGCTGTGTTATATGCAGCGCTATAACTCCACGTAGTTCCATTATTACTATTACAGTTTTACAGTAAGCAGCTATGTATTTCGACACAAAATTCAGCTAAGCGCCGAATTGAATTTTACATTCAGCAACTATATAATTATTGAATTTTACATTCAGCAACTATATAATTATTGAATTTTGCAATCAGCAGCTGTATAATTTTGCGGAAACGGTCTTCGTGTCTTCTTCACAAACCACTTTAACCTCTCCAGTATGCCCTTCTATTTTCATTTTTGTTACCTAAGTAATAATGAAATAAGTGTAGTTGAATTAGTCGAGATGTGATAGTTTAGAATTAGCAATGAAGTAGCAAATTTCTAAATATGAGAACATCTGTGAGCTCTGTCCAAATGTTTTTTATAAGTAATAATTATATATTAATACCGTTATTAATAAAAATTGCCTATTGATGTCTTAGATTCAGTGGTTCTCAGCCAAAGCGGAATTCCTCCCCCCCCCCGGAAGGGGAATTTAATAGTTTGAGGGTGAATGCGGTCAGTCTTTTACTTACATATTAAGTATTTATCTTTAGTTTAGGGGCATAAAAAGCTACTTTTATTCAAGTTTTGTCATTTATCAATATTTCCTGTTGTTTAATTTATAAAAAACATTAAAAATAATCTAAATTTAAATAAAAGTGTATGTATTTTTCGAGTTTTGGAAAGAAGAGGAGTGAGAAATGATCGTCTGTCTAGCAATAGTGAAAGGGATTCGTAGTGCCCGCCCCCCAAAAAAAAGTTGATAAATGTTGTCTTAGATTATGTCAACAACTATCGTATTAGGCTCTTGTTACTTTTCTCACTTTCAGACTGAAATTACTAATTATTATTCTCACAAGAATCGTAAGGTAAGGTAAGTGTGTTGACTGTAACAATCAAAATACCATTAACTAAAAGTCTACAGCAGTGGATACTCAACCTTTTTCTGTCGCGGCACATTTTTAACGATTTCAAAATTTAGCGGCACACAAAGAAAAAGATAAATTTAAAAGTTGTTTACTTACCTGTAATAAACTGTGTAAAATAATTTATGATAATGATTTTGAATGTAAAATTAAATAATGTGTGCTACAAAAACAGCAGTACGTTTATTAAGAGATTAATTACAAGTTAATAATAAGAATACTTTTAATGGGAAATTTGAGCTTGATGTTTTTGATAATTTCATTTCTATTTAGTCTAAAAATGACAATGCTACTCTCATATCGTCTTCTGCATTTAACAGTCTCGACCTTTTATTCGCTTTTATGTTGGTTAATACTGAAAATCCGAATTCCCACAAATAAGATGTAGAAAATTGTAATAATATTTTTAAAGTTTTTTCGGCCATCATGGAATGATCGCATTTAATGTTAATCCAAAATGAATTAATTGATTCTTCCGAATATTTGAAAATTAAATCTCGATTATTGTAAAGCGAAATTAGTTCTTCCTCTTCATTCGGAGTTAATTCAAATACAGAAGTATTTACTATCACAAATGGATTACGAACCCCATCAAATTTTTTTATATCTAAATTTGGGAAATAATGAATAATTCTCTCCTCTTTCGTTGTCAAATGGTCAATAACAATTTTATGAATAGTTTTATCGAAATCTTTTGGGACTGACTCAAACTTTTTCAAATTGCCTTCCTGAGCTTTATTCTTTCATAAAGGTATTTGCTTTTGGAATCCCACCAGTTTATCTGTTAAGTTTAATATATTTTCTTTCGGCCCTTGCATACTTGGATTTATGTTATTAAAAGTAACAAAAATGTCTAACAAATAAGTTAATCTCCCATCTGCACCAATCAGAACTCCTCAATTTAAATTATATACAGGGTGGTGATAAAGAAACTTTGCCAACATCTGCACTTCTAACGTCCGTTCCGGTTAATCGATCGAGATGAGATTGCAAATATAGTTATTCGGAGGTATGCACTCGAGATTCTGTGAATGAAAACACAGGGGCGCTCACGGTTACGGTTATAGTTGCAGAAACTCGAAAATGTCGAATGGTAACGCCAATTTTTTCCGGTAGCAAAATGTTCAGCGAATTCGGAAACCCTAAATAGCGTTGGAACGGTACCGATAAGTCCAAAAACTGGCGTGTTATGCATACCCAAAAAAGTGTTCTGAAAACCAACCAACTAACCACGATCTGGGCGCACGCAGAAAATTTGCATATGGCAGAGACAAGACACCTATCACTGATGACAACACATATCAGCAAAAGAATACCTTTATTTAGATCAAACATTTTTACATGGGTGCCATCACAGGAAAATATGCATTGCTTCGGGAGACGGCATGAGGGATGTCTGCAAACTCACGCAGCATAGAATCCTTTAAATTCGACAAAATTTGCAGATTGCACAGGTAAAGTCTGGATTTGAGATATCCCCAAAACCAGAAATCCACAGGCGTCAGATTGGTGGATCGCGGAGGCCACGGGAAAGGATAATGGCTCGAGATGATGCAATCACCAAAAGGCGTCAGATCGGGGGATTGCACATGTAGCGAAGTTTGTTAAATGAACAGGACCATTTAGCAAACCTCGCTACATGTGGAGGTGCACCATCTTGCATCTAAACGATGCCATTGAGTGCACTCCGCCTACGCAATTCCGGTAGTAGCGTTCATCCCATTTTGATGATGCAGTTTTATCAACTCACCGCGAACTTCCCCAGGAAGAGTAATTTCGTCGCCATGTGCGAGTTCTCGAATGATGACTTCGCGTACCCGACTGGTATTATTTTATCGGTTTCTTACGTTGAATATCTGGCGATCGGCGTTCTGTGACTGACATCTTGCCTCTGTTAGATGCAAATTTCCTGCGTGCTCCCAGATCGTGTTTCGTTGGCCGGTTTTCAGAACTCTTTTTTGTGTATGCATAACACGTCCGTTTTTGGACATACTGGTACCGTTCCAACGCTATTTAGGGTTTCCGCATGCGCTGAACATTTTGCGACCGGAAAAAGTTGGCGTTGCCATTCGACATTTTCGAGTTTCTGTAACTATAACCGTAACCGTGAGCGCCCCTGTGTTGCCATTCACAAAATCTCGAGCGCATACCTCCGAATAACTATATTTGCAATCTCATCTCGATCGGTTAATCGGAACGGATGCTAGACGTGCAGATGTTGGCAAAGTTTCCTTATGACCACCCTGTACTGATTATGCGCAAAAATACTCAAAAATCGCGCTCTCCTCCAGAACACCAAAATCGGCTTGGATACCATAACTGGCGCCTTATAATACCGTATACTTACTACTGTCTTAAAAACCGAATTTCGCCAATTCTCATGTGTACCGTTCACTGGGATTAAATCCATTATAATTACTATATACATTTCTAAAATTTGGTGGCATACTTTAAGAATTTGACGGCACACAAAAGTGCCGCGGTACAGTGGTTGAGAATCGCTGATCTACAGGAATGTTTACTTGGTTCTTCTCTTATTAATCTCTAGTTTTCTACTAAGGTAACTTAAAAATACGTAACCAGTAAAGTTTAGAGATATCTTGTCGCAGTTTCAATTTAAATCTTTACAGTTCGCTAAGGTTGAGGACTTCAAGTAAATATTTCTTAGCTCCTCAGATCGCACTTCAAGTTCGCACTTTTTCAGCTTGTTTAGGTATTTTATTTTGCCCTTCATTTATATTCATTCATTATTTTGTCTTCTAGAGGTAGCAGATCAAAATGCGCATGAGTAAACTGGAAGTAAACTAAAAGGGCTAATTGGCTAGGAAAAATAAAACGTACCTTAAAATGTGCTTGAACAACGTGCATTTTTACAATGTAAACAACGAAATTCGCGTTTAGTCAGAAATAATAAAACAATACCTGTAGTTTTATAAAATAGTTCTTACTAATAAACTTCATTTAAACCAATTAACGGCTTCTAATGATTTTATTTCCTTTGTTTTGGATAAATTCTTTCCAGAGAAGTAGCAAATTCTACAGTGTAATATGTATAAGCGCAATATACATACGAATGGGGTTACGTATGCAAACAAAGATAGATCATACGTTATCAACTCTAAATAATTTTTATTGTTTGAGAACATATGTTGAAAACTTGTTGTTGTGATCTGTAAAGCATTATTTAAATTGGCCCGTTCAAAATTTATAATTTATTCGTATAAAACTTGTTTAGGAATATATATCGATAATAATAGCAATGTATTTTTTTTCATTAAATATCAGAGGAAATACTAATGCAAATCTAACATTTCTGCGTTTCGAATTGTATTGAACAGCAGACTGAGGCGGAAAATGTCGCGGTTGAGGCTGCTGCTTCCGGTGAAGGATGAGCTGGAACGAAAAATTAGAGTAAATTTTAACATAAAAGTGAAAAACGTTAATTTTCAGATTTTAACACTTGAAACCATCTACTGCTAGCTTTACCACTTGAAAACTGGGAGGAGAAATTACGTGCTGTGTACTATTTATGAAGAAGCAGCTTAAATGATACGCAAAGCACATTAAAGAGCACATACAAAGACACAGTAAAGTTATTACATTATGCATTTGAAAGGACTGGTCAATTTCAATAATATTCCTATTATTTACCCAAAATCTAGAGGGGGGATTACGCGAGGGTAGAAATATGCGAGTAAATAGGGTATATACATATACATATGTATATGCAAGATAAAATATATATAAAATAAAAATTACAATTTAAATTAGGCAATAGCCTCTTAATGCTTAATTTAGTATTTCCCCTCACTATTCTAAAAATTGTAATAGCTTTCTGAGCTGCATCATTTCGACATTAATTCATGTCATATGACTCTTACATAACGCTTTTATAAATGGAGCTAAAACTCGAATAGCCAAAAATAATTTTACGGGAGTATTAATTATCCAATCAAATGCACTGAAACCTAACTCATTCTGAATTCATTCGTCATGAACACTAACGCACTTGCTTGCTACACTCCAGCTAGGCTGGAGTGTAGCAAGCAAGTGCCTAGCTGGAGTGTTGTCGGCTGCTTTCTTCTTTCTGCAAAGCTATCAAAATATAAACATTTTGAGATAGGCACAAGTAGTGAGTCAATTTTGTTTTGTGTCCGCAACATATTTTTAAAATAACGATGAATATTTCTTCTGCCTAGGCTGCCAAGTTGCTTTTCATTAAGTATCTACAATCTACATTTCTACACCATCAATATTTCTACATATCTATACCATCAATTTTTCTACAATATCATATTGCTAAATCTTTTTTATTGCAATGTCCAAGTTTGCTTTCATCACAATATTAGTTGCTTCATTACACGCACACACACACACACATATATATGTATGTAAGATATAACAAAAGATGATAGCTGCTTTAAAAAATAATTGGCGATCTCAAAATTAACATTCTAGATTTGGCGCTCTCTCCCTCAATTCGTCTGTTCTCCCAAAGCTTTCTATCATTATGTAACGGTGCTTGAAAACAGTAACCAAAACTAATATTAACCAATCATAGCTTGTCTCTAGAATCGCACCTACTTTGGTATAAGTACCTCTGTCGAACAAATTACGTTATTATTCTGCTAGCTTCTACCTTGCTAATATCTCCTTGTTTCGCTTCCATAAATTGCTTGCGTCCAACGTACATCGAAATTTATCATGTTTCATTATGATTGGATAAATATCTACTGAGATGATTTTATATGCGCGGTAATAAAGCCTGGAAATTCTTCAAGTTCATGTTTCCTTATCTTCATCTGTAAGCTTTCACCATAAGCCACAACGACTGCAAGCTGATTCCTCTTCTACGCTTCAGAAATAATACACTCACACATATATGTATATATATAAGAGAAAACAATTTTATTAATCGTGGTTAGTTATCCTTGGAAAGCCATCTAATTTCCAGTCAATATACACTGGTGTGCAAAAATTAAGGACGAAGTCGAAAAATTAGCATATCAGCTGAACGAAGAGGCAGAGCGGACAGAAAGACCAATCAGGAGATTAAGTAAGGTGATGTACGGTAGCACATGCGCAGATATGCAGGTAAACGTAATGGGGGAGTGTCTGAGTAGTATAAAGCATGTTGTCGGTGTAAGATCAGTATTTCTGGCAAAGAGATTGCACGCCGTATAGCTGTTAAAATCACACCGAGTTGCTGCCTCAGCGAGAAATGGCGAATAATCAATCTGTTAGACGACATCTGGATGCTTTTACCCGAGGTCGAATCATTGGGAAGTTGGAGGAAGGCCGCAGTGTGACAAGTGTGGCTGCAGAGTTCGGAATTGCTCACAGCATCGTTTCACGACTTTGGAGACAATTTCAAACTACAGGAACAGCTATCCGGGGGTTTAGTAGTGGTCGTCCACGAGGAACCACACCCGCAGATGACCGGTATATTGCCTTACAGGCCAGAAGAAACAGGCGGCAGACAGCGGGAGAAATCGCTAGACACACGACACAGGCGACTGGACGACCGATATCGCGTTTTACCGTGGCCAGAAGACTGCACGGTGATGGTCTGTTTGCACGACGCCCTGTACGGTGTGTACCTCTAACGCCTGCCCATCGGAGAACGCGTTCTCTGTGGTGCCGGGAACACCGGAATTGGAGAGACAATGAATGGGGACGAGTACTCCTTACAGATGAGAGCAGATTTAGTCTGAGTTGCGATTCTAGACACATACACATCTGGACAGGATATCTCCCAAGGAGGTTCATCACCTGGGACTGCTATTGTAACGAGGTTCTTCTTCCTTATACACGTCTTTTCACAAGGGCTATGGGTCCTCAGTTCCTCTTCATGGACGACAACGCTCCACCTCATCGCACAGTTACTGTCGAAGAGCTGTTGGAGAGTGAAGATATTGAACACATGGATTGGTCGGCAAGGTCTCTGAATCTAAATCCCGTCACTAGGGATCACCGAAACTCACTAGGGAGACCTGTGGCAGCACGTAACTTATCGCCAGTAACGATTCCGAAGCTGCGATTGGTGTTACAAGAGGAACGAGCAGCAGTGTCTCAACAGCTCATTAACAACCACATATCCAACATGCACAAATGAACCAACTACCTTACTTCGCTGTCTGCGGAAGATACTTCATTATGGAAAGCGATAGCAAGGTACACCAAATGCCACAATAGAATTCCGCCCCTTAAAGGCCCCACAAGGATCCATTACACCGAAACTGAGAAAGCAGAATTATTAGCGCAGCTTCTGGAATCTCAGTTTTGCACTAACAACATTCATGACTCCACAACAGAAAATCTAGTTAGCAACTTTCACTCCAATCTCACAACAGATACAAACATAAACAACATACCTCCAGTTACCCCTTCGGAGGTAGTAGGCTATGTCAAAAAACTCAAGAATAAGAAAAATCCAGGACTGGACGGCATTACAAATGAGATGCTCAAAAAACTGCCCTTAAAAATCATCTTCATCTTTACCAAACTCTTCAACAAGCTCCTACAACTCCAATACTATCCAAACCCTTGGAAAACAGCCAAAATAATACCTCTTTTGAAACCTGGAAAACCTGCCTCTGATCCTGCTGCCTACAGACCAATAAGCCTGCTTTCATCATTCAGTAAACTGTTCGAAGCTGTGCTGCTCGAAAGGATAAATGTCCATCTGAAAAACCATGATATTCTTATTCCTAGCCAGTTCGGATTCCGAAAGAACCTTGGCACTACAAACCAGCTGTACAGAGTGGTGGAGCTCATCTCTGAAGGACTAACCAACAATAAAGTTACAGGTGGCATTTTCATTGACATAGCCAAGGCCTTTGACAGGGTCTGGCTGGAGGCTCTCACCTACAAAATACACAACCTTGGCTTCCCAGGTTACATCACAAACATCACCAAATCTTACCTAACAGGTAGAAATTTTGTTGTTCACATTTCTGGTACAAACTCCACAAAGCATCCCATTAGGGCCGGGGTCCCCCAGGGATCTCTTTTAGGTCCTACATACTTTAATATTTATGTGAACGACATCCCTACAACACATGACACAACACTTGCCATGTATGCTGACGACACAGCGATCCTTTCTCAAAGTGCATTTGCTGGTTCAGTTATCCAACACTTACAAAACTACATACATGCACTGGAGACTTGGCTCAATCAATGGAAGATACAAGTAAACATCGATAAAACTCAAGCTATCCTCTTCACAAGGAAGCAAAAATTCAAGAAAAACCTACTATTCTACGGCAATTCAATTCCTTGGGCCAAGCAAGTCCCTTACCTTGGGGTGATCCTCAATAAAACACTTTCATGGAACCCACACATTACAGCTATTATTCAGAAGTTTCGAGCTCGTAAAGCTAGACTCTTCCCCCTAATTGCTCGAAACAGCGTTTTATCCATAGATAACAAATTACTCATTTATAAGTCCATTTTGCGACCATTACTGTGTTATGCAAGCCCTATTTGGGCATACTCTTGCCATAAATATCGTGGTAAACTTCAAATTGCACA
>KK121779.1:137286-208077 GCA_000611955.2 Stegodyphus mimosarum
TCACGAATTTACTTGTACCTTGAGTGCAAAGATTTTTATCGGTACTCATAATACATGTGGAAATCGTGACGTCTAGGCGTTAATTTGGGTTTAAAGATTTTGCCCTTTTATTAAAGTTTTGATCAAAACATGATATACATAATTCCGAGCTGAAGATAGCTATTTATATCAGTAAGATTAATCTTTCCGAAAGCACAGCTGAGGTTCCAGCATCCCTGCGTAATTACTTATCATTTTATTGCATATTTTCAGTTTTTTGCATTTTCAAATTCGAAAAAGTTAGTTTAATTTTAACATTTTGAATTTTAGACGAGTTTATGCAAACAAGGCAATAACAACACCATTAACTTTTTATAGGATTAAGCCTGTTTTTAAAACTCATTAAAAAATGTGAACTGTACTGAATGAAAGGTGCATTTAAGCTTTGCTAATGATTTGAGGTCTCCTAAGGTCATTAACAAATTCCTTTGGCCCGTTCCTCCTTTTCAACTAGGCCAGTTCCTTTTGAAGAAACTAGTACATTTGAACAGGCTCATGAAAACTATTCGCACTTTTCTCGCTGCTGAAAACTCAAATTATTTCCTGTCGTCAATAGGCTTTCTAAATATTCAATAATATCTGTATTTTTTTAATTATTCGTTGAATAAATATTCTCAACTTCGAAATGCGGTTCCAGAGGTCTTCGTATTTCAGTTGTTTATTTGTTTAAGAAGACAGATTGTCGAATGTCAAAAATTCAAGACCTCTGATAAATACGCAAATTCTACTACTTATCGAATCTATTTTTTATGCAAGATTTGAGTTAGATGTCCACCCGTGATTTATTTTATAAGATATCAAATGCAGGAAAGTCAGCATAAAATTTTACGGGAAACTTTGGGGAAAGTAGGGAACAGGCATTTTAATTACATCCTCTCTTTCAGAAGAAGAAACCATGATCATTTCAAGCGATCTTCCGAATTCTGATAGTCTTCTAATGTATGCTGAAGAACAATAATTTGATACGAGATCGCAGTTTGTTCTTTACTTTCGCAAACAAATGCTCAGATATGCTCTGTCATTCAGACGGAATGAAATCTTTTATAAATCATATGCCAAAAGTATTATTATTGTAATATAATAACAATTGTTTAATTACAATGGAATAACAATAATAATTTGTTGAAGCAGCAGTAATATTTGTACTCAAGGTATTGCCCCCCATACGCATATATTTCTGACATTTTTATATTTGAATTAGATGCACTAAATAGATATAGTTGTTTAAAACTTGTACTGCTGCCATTCACACATTTTCTGATAATTAATGTTGATTAAGTGATTTTCGATGATTGGATCAAGGAAAATACTAATGTGAACACTAATCGATCTGACGAAGTACGCTTTTCTTCCAAAACGTTTTCATACATACGTGTATTAAACAAGAGATAGAATACGAATATTGTACGCACCTGAATTTTTTTCAGTTTGGAACTCAAATCAGTGTTGATAATAAAAAATTACACATAAAGGCTCTTTTATAGTATGTTCACGTGTGCTTGAATGTAATAAGGAAAGTATCATTGGAGACTAGAAAATTATTAAAATCAGTTCTTTGCGAGTATAATTTAGAAATAAACAAGTTTTGATAGAGACGAAATGTATCCAATATTCTTTCTAAATATTGTTTCCATGCACAATAATTACCGTTGCTCATGTAACTGTTGTATTACAGGCTTTGAGCTATCAGTTATAAAGTTGGAAATCAGGATTTTATGATCACTGATTCTTAAACTTAAAGACGCAGAACAGGAGCTGACAGACGGCTTGATTAAATGAATATTCCACGTTCCAGTTTCCCGCGGTTCAAAGAACACCAAAGGAAATTAATTGTTTACTTCTTCGGTCTTAGTTGTAGGATAAAATGGAGATAAAGTTCATTCTAGGAATCTAGATAACATAATTAACCGGCCAACACCTTAAAAGTGAACAAAAGGGTTAAGCGTTGAACTGCATTAATATTCATCTGGAATACATTTGTTTATTACTTTCAGGTAATGGGACTCTCATATTAGGTGTTATTAGTTTTATCTCAGATCACTTTTTAATAGAACTGTTGATGACTGATGTAATTAAAATACTGAAATTTATATTTTGGTATAGGGCGCGAGACATATTTTCTTCCCTATCAGTTTTTAACTCATTAGTAGAACATTTTTGTTTCGAATTACGAATCAAGTATACAACACCTCAAACGTGAATCATAAACTCGTTTTTTTTTTCTGTCTCCCTCTTTTCTTTTTCCTCCTTTTTTAAAAAACTAATTCGTGTTTATGAACGACATTCAAAATCTGTACTTTTGATGTTATAAGCTTGGTTGCTCAGTCTCATCACTTTTTATCATTTTAAGGCTACGTTATGTTGCGTTACGTAACGCTACCAGACAATTTATTATCTACATGGCCTGGCAAATTCCAGCTCTCATGGGTATTGCCATTCGACGTCGTAAGCTCTTTAATTTATCTTCCGATTTAAAACAGTACATTGCTCAATTAACTGAACAAATTACAAGCATATATATACTTTTAAATATTAGCTCTGTTTGACGTAATTTATAGTACATTTAATTCGTGTGATTTATGTGCATCTCAGTGGCAGTTTGATCATGTATTTAATAGAAGATGCTCTAATGTCTTACATTACGTATTTTAATAATCACTTGGGCACGACGTAACTTTAAGGAAGATATAAGTATTAAATGCTGCACCTAAGCGTTACTGCAGCTTGCAGAAGTAAAAAATATTTTATTATAATATCGCATCTTGCATGAAAATTGTGATATATTAGCTAGGAAGACAGAATATCACTAAAAAGATATAGTCAATCGGTTATAAATTTTTGCTAAAATACTACGGATGCAATTCTGATTCTTAAAATTGGAAAGTTTTAATACATGAATAGCTTAATAAAAGTATTTTCTTCCAGCTTAGGTTTACCTTTGTTAAAATTGGAGTAATTTATAGTAAAAACAACATTTCTCAGATTTTCTAAAACACTTTTTGTTTGAAACCTCTTCAGCGCAGATATTCGAAAACAAACATACTTGAAAATAAAGACGAACTTAAGTTATGCAATTATTTATCTAATTGACAAGTGGAAGATCCAAGTTTCGAATCCCAACGAGGACGCTGATAATTTGCCTCGTTTTCTGCTTCCCAAAGTATATGGCTCTTTGTATAATCTAATGAACATTTTTCAACTACTTTTTTTTGCAATACCTCATTCACTTAATACTTTTCATAGTCCCTTGAATACTGTTCGGATATTTAGGAACGAAAATATGCTGGAAGATGTAAAATACCTCAATAAATTTATTAGTCGTACATTCAGAGTGAGAAAATGAGAATATGTTGCGTGTTTCAATAGAAAAGGAATATGTTAAAATTTGTCACAAACTATTTTCATACAGTAAATTTTCATGCACAAAGACAGCCAATACATGGGGCACTGTAGATTGCAACCGTAAGTTCTATCTAGTCACTTTACAGTAGATTTTTCTGCTTTCCGCATGCTTACGTGGTGTAATTGGAAGCACGTCCGCTAAACGCCGAGAGTTCGAATTCCGAAAAAGGCATTGCTGATTTTTCTTGTTTCTTTCTTCTGTAAGTATCTAATAGCTGTATAACTTAACTCCTTCTGTTAATTAATTTCGAATTAAAACTAAAATCAAATGAACGTCAACCTTGTAAAGTTTGTTTTTATTGGTTTTGTCACCTTAGTACAGCAACAGATGTGGCATAGATGAGATACGCCTTGTTATTTCTAATCCTTCTGATATCAGATATACACTAGCAGTTGCTTTTAGTTTTGCAATTAGTTTATATAACACAGTGAAGGAAGTTTTAGTACTACTAGGTTCATGGAATCATTTTTTAAGAATTTCGGCTTGTACTGAAATGTTAACAGCTGAATTCAAAAGTGGACAAAATGTTTTAAGCAGAGACTAAATTAGGAAACTTTTTTATGCTTTGTTTGTTTGTTTTCATCAGGCTCATCTCGTGTGGGCTGTAAAAAATAAGTTGTGCCTCCCACAAAGACATCGGATCAGGAGGCACACCAAGATGATGAATAATAGTAAAAGACTAAGATGACGTCATGACGGTGAATAATAGTAAGTTTTTATACAACGCATTTACTTATGAAGTAAAACTTTATTACACGAGCTAGAAGATTTAAAATATACAGCAAAGTGATGAAAAATGAACACTCTTCAAAAAAACTTTTAGCTTCTTTGTATTGCGTGCAATACAATATTTATCAAAGCTGTGCCTACCGACTTTGATGACCAAGCAAAACATTTCATACTAGTATATGAAAGGTAAAGGTAACAGATCTGAAAAAAAGCGAAATTTTTATCCGCTCTTGTTTCGCTCCATTTAGGTCAATTTATGACTTTACCGTCTTATTATCATAAACTCAACGTAAAACAGGTAAGTTGAAGCGTGTTCGACAAATATGTCAGAACTCAACTTACTATCGGACTCAACTTACTTATCTATGAATCAAAGAATTGCAATTATCAATCATCATAATGAAGTTCTGATTATAAGTGTAGTATTTAACATGTGTAAAAATTATTAAACATGTTAAGCAGCTCTTTTACAGTTTGCGATTTACTGTGTAATTTGAATCTGAATTTAGTGTTTAATATAATGAATCATCACATTAGTTATTTAATATTCTATTCTTGTAAGATTTACTTTAAAAAACACGATTTCGCTTATATTAAAATCTGTTCTATAATCCTTCTGTTTCATGTACTCTATCAGAATCTGAAAAGACTTTTCATTCTAAGTAAGAATATCCGCGTTACAAAAGGGAAAACCACGAAAACGCCCCTGCAGTCAGGCCGTTCGTGTATCGAACCCCGGGCAAATTAGCTTAGCGATTTCTCCGCTTGGCTAGTTGTAGGCCAATCTAAGTATGAAAGTACTATCAGTTTCAGCCGCTGCAATACGGCTCTTCTGTATTGAGCGATATTTCTATTAGTTTACAAATTTCCGCTTTGATTGAACATTTAGTAGTAATTGGGGCAGTTTGCAGTGTCAAGCGCTAGACCTAAATTTGAACTTGTGAATTATAAATAATTTAATTCCGTATTGTCTGCTATGCCCGCGAGAGCAGAACTAAATTTTTGTTAGTTAGTTTAGCTCTGTACTTCGAGCTGAAGTCAAAATAAATCGTTAATTATGTTATTTCTGGTGTATTTGTTTAGTTTGCTGGTATTGTTAGTTAAAGATGGGTCGAAAATTTGTCTGGCAATATAGAAGGTTAAAGTAATCTTCTAGATTGAGCCAAATAGAGTTTAAACTTATATTTTTATGTATAAGAAAAAACCTTGAAAGAATATTTATTTATTTATTTATTTAGTAGATTTTACTAAAATAATTATCTCTTCAGAAATAATAAAATCCATAGCTTATTAATGTTTTAATCCACAGCTTGTTAATGTTTTAATCCACCCATTGAAAACAAAATTCTGTTATCAATGGATTTTCTAAATAATGCTTATTTTATTCTTACTTGTTGACACTACCGGATTTTTTTCAGTTGCTGCTGGTGAATGAAACAGCTTTAAACTACACAATGCAGCTTTAATTGACATTGTTGAATGTGGAAATATATGTTTCCTTACAGCACATTTCAGTTGCTTGGTATTGATGTAGAATTTGTAAAAGAGCTCTTTGAAAAATAGCTGCGAAATTTTCCAGCTAAAAGGGTAATCTGTTAAACTCATGAAGGCTAAAACTGGTTGTAAATGCTAACATTTTAGTATCTTTCCATTTAACTTTATATGTCAATAACCAGCTACTATACCTAATATAGAAAACACTTTTATATTTGATAATTGGTCTAGTACTGCATCAATTTTAGGTATGGGTTCGGAATTTGTTTCAGTAATTTGGTTAAGTTTCCTATAATAGTCTAGTTTTTGTATTTCCATCTGTCTTAGAGGGTGCAATTACAAGGGAAGCATAGGGGCTAGATAATGGTTTTATGATATCTACATGTAATAATTCTCTTATTTGTTTTTTAATTTCATTGTTATCTTTAGAGGGTGCCTTATATGGTCTACAAGCTACAGGAAGCTTTGAGTCAATATTTCTCTTGAACGTTCAATATTAATGCAATACACATCATATTTACTTTTTGCAAATATATGACTAATAATATATATACTTTAATATTTATTATAATATATAATAATTATTTAATAATGTGTATAATTATTTAATAATTCTCTCAACTGGTCCTTTACATAAGAATTTTCATACTCGTTATTTTCAACTTTAAAACTGTCCTTTTCGTTTTCAACATTTTCATATAAATATAGAAATTATTCTTAAATTTCTCTTAGACATATATTTTTGCTTATATTTCTCTAAATTGATACACCTCATAATCAGTAAAATTCAGTTGTAATTTAAACAAAAAGAAAACACAAGATGAAGACAATAAAAAATAGTTTTAATGAGAATTTACAATATAAAATATTCCATATCTACTCACTCTTCCAATTCTGCATGACAATTTAATTAATTTAGTGACATGAAAACCTATATTATTAGGAAGTACTTATAATAGCAGGCAGGTTATTACTCCCTACTTTAACATTTAACTTTAACTAAATGTTTAACTCAACATTTAGCTAAGAAGGTTCAAATTAACTTTAATTTAGCAATAGTCCTTTTAATTCCGCATTTTAACTTGGTTACGTCCTCTTCTTGGAATCTAAATTGCATGATCTGAAAACTAATACGCGCTATTTCATCTTATTAATCCTGCAGTACAGTTAGCTCTTGCCCAATCACTGTTCCGATTTTAAACAAAGGATTCAGCTCAAAGAAATACGCTTTGCTAAAATACACACTAGCTTTTGCCTGCCTTCCTCTCCGTGTGCTAACGTGCGTTTTTTGTTTCTCAGTTTCGTCCATTGTCTCGAAATATGATAAGTAGCATATAGAAATGTGGGGTGGTTGTCGCACCCATAATGAATGTAAACCAAGAATATATATCCTAAGAAATTATTCATCAAGTAATAAAATTATATGGTGTCATGAGTGAAAAATAATTGGTGTCGTCTCTCCCACGCATCTTAAAATACACTCATGTCCATAAATTAAGGATAATGCAAAATCAGGCAAGGGAGGAGTTAGAAGCAAAACAAATTTCACTTATTTGTAAAGCTTATTTATTAAACAAAAGGTAAAGAGCAAAAAAAGATGCTATATGTTTGATATTATTAAAAAAATTAGCGATTTTTTCTCCCTGGAGCAAATTGCAAAAAAACCTATTTACAAAAAACCAATATTACATGGTTGGTATGATTGTTAATACATTGTATGTCTCCCAGACGATGCAATACAGTCCGTACAACGCCTAGGCATGCTGAGTATCAAATTATCGATCTGATCTTGGGGGATATTACACCACTCAAAAAGCAATGCTCTCCGAAGTTCCGGTAGACATGTAGGAGGAGGTTGACGGGCTGCAACTCGTCGGCCAAGCATGTCCCACACGTGCTCTACTGGATTCAAGTCCGGTGAGAATGCTGGCCAGTCCATACGGGTGATATCCTCCGATTGAAGGCATTCGCTTACGATGTTTGCACGGTGAGGACGGGCGTTGTCATCCATAAACACAAATTGTGCGCCCATGGCGCCCCGAAACAAACGTACATGTTGTTCCAGAAGGACATCCCGATAGATTTGGCTTGTCATGGTTCCAATTTGAACATGCAGGTCAGTTCTGGATTCCAGAATAATTGCACCCCAAACGAGCACTCCTGCACCACCGTAACGGTGTCGTTCAATGATGTTTTCTTCGTGGTAACGGGTATCTGGAGCTTTCCATATGAAAGTCCGGCGAGAATCCGACTGCAAGCTAAACCTGGACTCGTCGCAAAACATCACACAAACCCACTGTTGCGGTGTCCACAATGCATGCTCTCTACTCCAGGCTAACCGCAGGCGACAGTGAGTTGCAGTAAGTGGAACGCATGTGACAGGTCTACGAGCATATAGACCAATCTACCCTAAGCGTCTTACACGGTCTGCCTTGAAATTGTCTTACCAGTGGCTGAAGAGAGCTGACGAGAAAGGTCTGAGGCTGTGCTCCGCCTGTTTCTTTTGGCAGTAACTGCCAAATACCGGTCCTCATTCGGCGTTGTAACTCTGGGGCGACCTGTGCTCTAACGTCTACTCACATTACCATCATCTTCGAATTGTTCCCAAAGCCTGGAGATGACACTCTGGGCAATTCCAAGTTCGTCTGATACTTCCAGTTGGGTACGCCCACATTCCAGACGGCCGATAATTCTACCACGTAAAAAATCATCCAAATGCGTCCTTTTTGTCATAACTATTCGGTTATTGCACTGAAATGCTTATAAAGCGCCTGCGAACAATTTTACTTCTTTGCCTGTATTCCTTATATATCACTCTCTTACACTCTCGTCATTGTGACGTACCACTGATGTCATCTGGTTACTTCCTGAAATTTGCATATGATTCTTGAAGATGTGTGTAGTGATTTTACAGGTGATATATTTATTTTAGAGTTCGATTTCCGCGTGACTCCGAATTATCCTTAATTTATGGACATGAGTGTATTACACACACACATATATATACATAAAGTTATAAATTTTATTAATAGGGCAGAACATGTATATATACTATTAAATTTTTGGGTTAGTATTCTGAGTTGGGGCAAAGTTATAAATATGCTAACAGTTTAATAGCTTTAACTAGAAACATATTACTTTGAAATTAAGATCTACAATAAAATAAATGTATCTATATTTGCACATTAACTTAGTTTGGTTAGCTACAGACATTTTTCCTAGTAATTTTTAAATCTCAGCTTTTGCCTATACCTATGTTTAGATATTAGTAAGATTATCTGATAGAAATTAAAATTCATATTTTAGTTCAAAAAACAAATTCGAGCAAATAAAATTCGGCGGAAGTTAAATTATTCTCATTTGAAAAATTTAAAATTCCATTTCAGGAAAGTGAGAAGCAATAAATTACAAATAAAACTAAATTTAGAAATGTCATGAAAGTATAAACAAGATATAACATTATCGATAAAGAACAGTCAGTTGATAGAAATTCCATTATTTTCCAGGCACTGACATTTGTTGCAGTTTCGTTATCTTTAATGAAGTTTATCAGTTAATTTAGTTTTTTCTATATTAAATTAAGGACATGTACATATATTTATTCTGCATAGTTCTTTTAAATTGTCGCTTTGAGATTTAAGAACAATTTAAACATTGATTTGGTTGATTAGCCATCAAATTTTTTCTCTATGCTCATTTTTAATCCTAAATTAAAATTTATTATTAAGAGTCACAAATCAAAATAAATATATTAATTTAAAAAGAAATTCTGATAGTATTAATCAACACACATTTCTCGATCCCCCTTCCCTCCCGAATAAGAAAACGATAGTATCATTTAGAAAACATCGCCAATTTCAAGCTTTGTTTACGTTAAAAGTGGCTTAAGTGGTATCTTTTTTCTAGAAAAATAGAAGCTATAAAATACTGGACTATAATTCGAAGACAGAGGAGTTTTACTACTTTTATGAATTATTCCCAGGACTTAAAAAGTATTTTGCCCATACTGGACGCATGTATGAATGAAAACGTGCTAACGTGCTTTAACTGCAATAAAAATGTATAATTATCATTTCTGTATGCATTTTAACAAGGTTGAAATAGTGATAAAAATTATATAAACATAATACCAAAATAATGTAAATATATATGCTCATAAAAAAGTAATTTTAACATTAAAAACTTTCTCTAGACTATTGAAATAACCGCCTTGAAAAAAAATTGTTATTAAAAAATACCGACCCTAAAATTTTAAATGGTCTAATTAAGTTAATTAGCGAAGTTTCAGAAAATAATTTCTTGAAGATATCTTCAAAAGAGACCTGTCTTTAATATATCTGGACACTGATGGGTCGGGCAGAAACTGGTATGTCATCAAAATTTTACAAAATAATCATGCTATATAAACATAGATATTATATGAATTATTAGTGGAAGTTCAGTTATAAGGTATTTCTCCCACCTTCTTCGCATGCCTTCGTGGTGTGGTGGTCAGCACGCTGGGCGCGTATTCCAGAGGTCCGTGGCTTGAGTCTTATCGAGGGCATTGCTCATTTTTCACGTCTCCTGCTTCATAAATACCTAATGTCTCTACGGTGGCGCGCGAACTAAAATGAATGGGGATGATGATTCTCCACCACCAGGATTAGGCGATGGGGTCCCCAAAACCCCAGTGGCCCTGTAAAAGGAGGAGTATATAAGGTATTTCTCCCGCCTTCTTCCCATGCCTTCGTGGTGTAGTGGTCAGCACGCTGGGCTCGTATTCCAGGGGACCGTGGTTCGAGTCCTGGTATTGCTCATTTTTCAGGTTTCCTGCTTCATAAATACCTAATGTTTCTACGCAGTAAACAAAACCATTTGCATAAGTGGGAGAAAATAAATGACTTATTATTTTTTTTTAAATGAAATGTCTACGTAAAGACTTAGGTGATATTTTAGCAGCGAGTTTTAATGTTAATTGTTCCATTACTTTTATTTCATTTAATTTTTTAATAATTACAGTTTTAAAATCTGATTTGATAAAGCCTTTTTGAAAAGAATATGGGCTTTGATTGAAACATCTGTAGTCCATCTTTCTACTTATTAGCTATAAAGAAAATTCTTTCTACTGTTTAGCGAATAAAGAAACGGAGTACATTCTCATAAGCACTTTTCATGGTCATCGAAATGCTCACCATTACCTTTAAACTACAAATCACTACTCACACATCACTGGAATAATGTACCGAATAAATTACCAAAACGGACATATGACATTGAAGTTTTTCAAAAACAAATCACAGGGAGGAAATTTGCAATTAAAAACTAGATCAGCGGCTCTTATTTCAAGTTCCTCCACGCTTGAAAGGTTATTCATAATATAAATCACACGTCTACCTTTTCCTTTTCAACTAGAGTACGTTTATTATGGAATTTTTCAAAACTGATAGAGCATTTTTAGACTCTGTGTAATAGCGAAGTGAATAAAGATCTCTCAATATCTCAATTACCTTGCAGACAGATTACTAATAAATTCGGCTTTAAGTTGTATGCATGAGTTTTAATGATTTTTTCCTCTGTTTCACAAAAATAAGTCAGTTTCTCTTATAAAATCCGTGCACGAAACGGTTTCATCCGCAAAGCAAAAGCTTTGTAGCATTTCATAAATTGTTTCTGAGAAGCTGCAGCGAACATTGTTTAACTCTTGCTTAACTCAATTAAAGAGTTATGAATCTTGATGAAATAAAGCCGTGAATTTAGTTTCACTGAATCTAATACCATGTATTTGAATTTTAAAGGCTTCTAAAATAACACAGCAAAACCTCGTTTAGATTTTGAACATATGAGTTCAATTTTGCTGCTAGCAAAATCTTCATATTTAAAATTAAAACTAAGCTACGCTCGTTATCCATGATTTAACAAAAGAGAAAAGAATAACAATGTTATTTGTCATCTTTTCGAAGCAGTAAAAGCAAAGTTACTGACAACAGTATTACCTTGATGTCAATTAAATCATTTTAAGTGTTTGGAGTTTCAAGAACACATTAGTGTTTTGCTCCAAAAATTGCTTTTCATTAGTGTTTCATCACAAAGTCGGTTATTAGACAGCAAATGTGGCATGGAAAAGCCACATAGCTCGCGTTATCTTGGCAAGATTACCGGAAATGTCGAGTCTAATTATACGAAAATGTAAGTCTTCGAAGAACTCAATACTCCGCCAAGTGACATAGGTAGGCTTTGGAGACGGTTCCAGCCTAACTGTGGTGTTCGGGGCAATATGACAGAGATCATTTACATTCCACATCTACACTACCGGATTGCGATTGAAATTGCCCGGCCACATTTAATCAGCACAGGAAATACACCGTTTAGAAAGCGACTTACAGGCTCTAAAAACTACCGTATTAAGACAAATGACTTGTCCGCAGTTGGATAAGATCCTACTATTTGCCTTTCCTTAACTATACGACACATGCATATCCGTGAAACAGATGCCATGTGCATTTTGCTTGGGATTCGGGACAATGGGTCAGAGTATTGTTTACTGAGGAGTATCTTTTAATCTTACACAGGGGTTCTTGACGAGTTTATACAGGACGATCCCAAAATGGCGTCATAAATTCAGCCTACGTTGTCGAAATAGAACGTTATGAGGATAGAGAAAACCATGTTTGGAGTGGTGTAATCTTCGAATCGCATACACCTATCCATGTGTTAAAACCTTAATATAATAACTGAGATTTTATAAGGACATCGTCTTATGAGGCCGAGGGTTTATTAGAATTCTGCCTATATGTAAGGTGTTTTAAAGTCCCATTTCGTCCTGAGTTCCGTTTAATTGGCGATGATGCATGTCCTATTATTTTTAACTTGGTTCAGCAATACCTGAAATGCAATAATACAGGATGTACCAGTATAGCGGTGACAAACTATCAGAAGAGATACAGTACACCTTGATGATGGGAAATCAGATAGCAATGCATGGTCGGAAATACTTTTCTGGAGCGGTAGTGACGACACAAAGCCTAAAAAAGGAAGGACACAAACAGTGAGACAAAACGAGTTTATCATGTTTATTATAACAGAAAACAACAAATAAGAGCAAAAACAAAAAACGATAAAGAAGGTGTTCGAAATTACGATCCCGAACTGTGGTGCCGTCCTCACTTCTCCGGTGCACAGAAGATCTGCATCATGAATGGAAGATCGCATGGAAGATGCATGACGCACGGTTTCTGCATCACGGTCCGGGTTGTAATTTCGAACACCTTCTTTGATGACGATCGTTGTCTTTTTATGTTGCTTTTTCTTTGTTTTTGCTGTACTCCAAATAATAAACACGTTTTTTCACCCCATTCGCGTCCTTTCTTTCTTGATTTTTGTGTCGTCACTACCGCGCCAGGAAAGCGTTTCCGACCATGCATTGCTATATGATTACCCATCTTCTAGGTGGACTCTGCCTCCTGAAAGTTTGTACTGATACATCCTGTATAAAACGGCTGGACTGGTCAATCTCAAAGCCGTAGCTAGGGTTTTCAGAGCCTGGGAACAGCTGGAGATTTCATGCCCCTTCTTGTTTGCCAATAACAAAATATATTTTATTCTAAAATTTCTTTACGTCAATTTTGTGGCCCCTGGATGCTGTGCCCAGCGACAGATGTATTCCTTGCTCCCCGTTTTTCAGGACTTCATCGTCCACCACGGACACTGAGCAGATCAATGATCGAACGATAATTGATAAATTTATTTAATGGCTTTTTCAATTTGAAAGCTCATCCCTAAATTGCACTTTAAATACACGTCTCCGAACCCAAGTTTGCCGTTTCCACTATGAAATTTTAGTCTCGCAGTATACGACGATGAGCGATCACAGCTGAATCGTGTAGATAGCAATAAAATATAATTGCTTGAATTTGGTAATAATAAGAATAATAAGAATCTCCCTAGACTTATCTCTCTCATTTCGAGGGCATCTGAACTTGCTTGACTTGCATTGCATTTCTTTCTTTTACTAATATAAACATTAGCAAGAAGATACTGTTTTAGAACTTAAGGAAAAGCTACAGGTGTTTAATGGATTCTGCTCGACCAACTGATGCTCTTTCATTAATTAATGATAATAGAGGAATACTGTTAATAATAGTTTTTATAGCATTTTATAGCATTCAGACACAAAGAGGAAACTATTAACCTCGTTTGCATAAATTGTACGTTGTATCGAATATTTCACAGTTATTTGAAACGCATTTTATTTTTATCACTGACAGGAAATTGACAGGAAATTTATTTCCTAAAAATTGACTCAGTTATATCTTCCTACGTTAAAACGTGTTATAAAACTCATCAAATTACTGCGTTACAGTCAAAACGCTTTCTTTATAAGATTTGTAATACGAAGCTGAATGAAAGTTTAGAGCTAAGAAAATTGAAGGCTGAGTTGAAGAGTTGTACGTATTTTTGTAAACGTAACACCGTAGCTTCATTTTATTCATGAGCGCACGCGAGAGTGAAATGATATCTTATGCAGACCATTTTTCACAAGCACTGTGGGAGGGGAATTTGGCCGCCAGGCCGGCGACAGCCTCAGACGTGCATTGCATATTTTAATCAACCAGCATTTCGGATGCCCACAGGTAAGCTTCCTAAGGATGTAAATTGGTATTACAAATGCGCATTGATTAGGCAAATTGTGTTGCATGTTCACTGTTCTCCAGAAAATAACATGTAATTGGCAGTCAGTTTATTATATTAGAGAATTGTTTCGGTTGTTATATTTATTGACCGAATCATCAGGGAAAAAAAAGTGCATTTTTTATACTTATTGAATGAGTTCGAACATCGAAAATAAGCTGTACTTTCTTTAATAATTGACACTTCCATTCAAATGATAAAACATTCAATACGCTATGTTATGAATGGTACTGCATGTTTAAATTTTAGTCTAAGACTACGCGAGCATAAACTACAAAAATTGAAACTGAAATTGCGCTTAGGTAGCACTGAATATAAAATCACTGACATATATTTGCAAAGACACTGCAATACAGAAAGTTTTTGATTCTGTGTCGACGAATCTCATGCGTTACATTAGTTTGGTAGTAAGTTTCTAGCATTAAACTGAGTGCCTGGTACACGTTTACTGTTCTTGAAATAATGCGCATGCTTAGAGTAATTTTTGCTTCTGAGACCAATGGACCTTTATTACTGCCTTTCGAAATACGATTAAGAATCTTTTTATAGATAAGGTATTTTCTCTCTTTTGACAGCATGCTTTAGTGATGCACCGGTAGCACATTTGGCCCCTATTCTAGAGGTCCAGGTTCGAGGCCCGGCGAGATCATTGCTCATTTTTCATACCTCCTGCTTAAAAAAAAGGCCTAGTGACTCTAAAAATGGCGCCCGAACTAAAAGTTGGTGGAAAATAATTCGTCGTCTCCAGGCTTTAGCGACTGGGTTGCCCCAATCACCCTTTAAAAGGAGATGTATGTAAGGTAGTTTCTCCCTCTTTTCAGCATGCGTTCGTTGTGTAACGGTAGCACACTTGACAAGTATTCCAGAGGTCCAGGTTTGAGTGGAGGAGAGGCATGCTTTTTTTTCATACCTCCTGATTAAAAAAATAATTTAAAAAAATCTAATGACTCTACAGCTAAATAAAGATTAAATTATGCCAGTCATTACATTTTAATTCCGAGTGCACCTTTATTAATTCTTATTACTTCACAGACTTTGAAAGAAAGTTATATTGCTTTTTAGTTGGAAATGGGGATTAGTATTTAATGTACCGAGTCTTTTTTTCTGTTGTTCCAAGTAATTTATACATTAAAAGATATAGCATTATCTTAATTTTTAAAATTATATGTTTAAGTACTAACTTAGTTATGTGGACTAAATGGGACCGTGGCGCATTTAGATATCTCGAAAACCAGGAAACCATTCTCCTATATTACCAAATGCGAATTTGTTTTGATGCAATTCATTTATCTTACGAAATATTATCGTATTTTATGCTGATAAAGATTATGCAATTACAAAAAATAAACCTATATTAAGTAAGATATCACCATTGACTCTAAATTACGCAGTAAAAAATGACTGCTTATGCTCCCCCATTCACAGACACATACATCAAAAGGGAGGGATACAACTCACTACATCTGCTCTACTCTTATGCGACAAATTCTCTTTGCAGTGTATGTGACCACAGTTTTTACCTATCTTTACAAGAAGCGCGCTTCTTATAGCTAAGCATTGACTCAAGGACTAAGCAAATCACAGTAGGCTACTATATACTACGTAATTGCTTTTCTATTAATGTTTATAGGCCAAACACTTGTATTTGCGAAACACTGTTAACCGATTTCTATGTAGCACATATTAATCTAAACTGATTAAACAGCTTTTTAAAGTACGTATCATGCTGCACTGACTTCTTAGGCACTGCTGCATTGAGTTCTGGTGGCTGTATTTCCAGTTTCTGGAGTCTAGATAACTGGAGTTTTGTAAACAGATGTTTGTCTTAATATTACCCTACTCTTTAGCTTCTTCAGTAAGCCGGGGTTATACTGCAATCTTACAGAAATATACTGCTCAAAACAATTAAAGGATATTGCGGTTTTAGGTGGATTTTGTGGCTGGGAAACTTTTTAGCTGATTGATGCATGGTCGACAGACGTAGTAGGCTATATGAGAATAAATTACACATGTTTGGAAGAAAAAAATGCATTTTATTGCGCATTTGTGTACAAAAGGAAAAAAACACAATTTGTGCATATGAGAAAAAAGAATAAGAAAAGGTGTTTTCTTCAAAGGAAATCATTTTCAGTAGGGGGTATGGTTTCCACGGACGGCCAGCAACGTTGAACACCTTTGAGGCATGGAGTCAATGAGGCTATTAATCACGAGTTGGGGTATTCTGTCCCACTCTTCCAGAAGAGCTCTTTCCAGTTCTTGGAGAGTTTGTGGGGGTGGTTGGCGGCCAGCAACTCGTCTTCCTAGAGCGTCCCAAACGTGCTCTATTGGATTCATGTCTGGAGAACACGCTGGCCATTCCATTCGTACGATTCCTTCCTCGAAAAGGAAATCCTCCACCAGGTTAGCACGATGTGGCCTGCAGTTATCGTCCATTAAAATGAAGTCATCTCCGATTGCTGCAGCGTAAGGGACTACAATAGGTCTGAGGATCTCATCCCTATATCGGCGACCAGTCAGAGGTCCATCTCGAATGATGTAGAGGTCTGTGCGCCCGTCAATGGAGATGCCACCATACACCAACACTCCCCCACCGCCAAATCTGACACTTTCGTGCACGAACGCAGGATTATTCCTACTGCCGCGGTCCCTCCAGACGAAAATACGCCTATTATCAGGATGAACAGAAAAACGGGACTCGTCAGAAAAAAGAACATTGCTCCATTCATTTCTCCTCCAGTTCACATGCTCTGTTGCCCACTCCCTGCGGTCGCGACGATGCCTTGATGTTAGTCTAACACATACCATCGGTCGGCGAGCATACAGACCTACACCATGGAGCCGGTTTCGGACAGTCTGAGTTGAAACCGTCCTACCAGTAGCCGAGCGAAGGTGTTGTTGGAGAAGAGTAGCATTCATATTTCGGTGTCTTCGAGCCGTTAACACTAAATAACGATCTTCATTGGGCATTGTTGCCCGTCTACGACCTTACCCTGGTCTTTGGCTTACACTTCCAGTTTCCAAAAAACGGTTCCAGATCCTAAAAATCACACTTTGTGACAGTCCAATGGTTTGCGCTACTTCGGCTTGAGTTTGGCCCCCTTCTAACCTACCAACAACTCTCCAAGCTTCTGAATCGGTTATATGACTTCGCTGAGACATCGTACTCATCGAAACAAAGCAGTCACTGAATGCCGACCATCCTTGTCTTCATTGTCTTTCATTCAGTTGAAAGTCAAATTTCATTCGCTGCCACTGAAGCGACGTTTTTGACGTCGAACTCAAAATTAGCATACTCCACAGTTTGAAAATCAGAAAAATTTGCATTTGTGATTCTCTTCTTCCATTTTCGGCAAAAAAAATTCCCTTATATCTTTATTTTATATAAAACTTACAATATCCTTTAATTTTTTTGAGCAGTGTAAATCGTGAATTCCATTTAAAAGACAATTCAAAGTCACAATTGCTATAAAGGAAAAAGTGTGTATGCCCCATTTCAAAAAAGAAATGTATCGTGTTATTATAAAAAAATAATAAAACCTCAACAACTGTTCATATAGTACTAAAAAACGTTTAAAACACTGTACGTAGGATAAATGCACTTACCGTATATTCCGACGTATAACGCGAACTTTTAATGCATAAAATAAGATCGAAATTTATAGGTGAACTTTTTACGCTTTTTTACGAAATTTTTACATATATTGTTTATTGAAAAGAAATGACATAGCTTATGAACTTAAAATTTTCAACATCGGATAACATAAAAAGTTCGTTATATTCGTCTTCTGTTATATCTTCAGGCACATCATCGAATTCTGTTTCATCTTCAACATCACCGTTACTCTGATCCATGAATAAATAATCATCTTCTGTTCCATCTAGATTGTTAGACATACTATATCTTTTGAATGACTTTTAAATTACGTCGGGTTTAATTTCATACCATGCTTTTATTATCCACTCAAACACTATTTCTAGGCTGGCATGACGCATTCGGCTTCCTTTTGTAATGTTTTTTCACCTTCTGACATCCGCGTATTTCACTGTCGTTTTAAATTTTCTTTGAATGGTTACTGATGCCCACATCTAAGGCCGAACTAATGGCGTTAATCCGCCTGCAATGACTGCCATGTCTGCATTACACTCTTAAAACAATTTCTTTGTATTATCCGTTAGATGGGATCTGAATATATCCCAAACTGAAGAGACCTTTCTGTATTCTTTAAAGTAAAAGGATGCTTTTGCCAAACATTTCTTATTCACGGTTTCACACCGTTTTCGTCCATCTGTCCCTTTTCCTGAATATGAATGAAAACACCATTTGGGAAATAACATTTTGGTATTGTTCATGTTTAAAAAATAACCATGAGTTTTAATTTTTTACTGTCCGCTAAGCAGGGGAACACTACGGTGAGGTGAAATTTCTCGTGACCTGTTGTTTTTAAGGGAACCATTTTTGTTCATTTTCACATCAATCGTTTTTGAAGTACATTTATCCTTTGGCATATCAATAATCGTAATTTCATTTTTCACGTGTGGAGCTTTCGTCAGCACCAAGCGTCCTTGCTTTTGAAGCACCATTTCCATTTTCTTTCTAAAACTGACTTTGCTTTTGAAACCAGCACTGTGTTTGTTTCGTATGTCAGGAAGCGCATTTACTACTCAAAACAGTACTATATCAGCTGTATTTCAACTAAAGCAAATGCGATTTACTATAGCCTTCCATGTTCGCTTCAAAATGACAGCTTGAAATGACTATCGAAAAAGAAAACATCTGACTCCTAATTCCACGAATTCGTTCGGGTCGGAAGCGCATTCTTACCCCAAATTATGTCCCCCTTTCCTCGGAACCCTAGAATAGCATTCTCCTGCACAGCTGCATTGAATGCATCCCACCCTCAAGCATTTCCCCGCTCATATAGTGTTCCCTGTACTGCTTGTCAGTTCAATATACCTTTATTCGAAAGCCTGGGGAAAATGAATGACTTAAGAAGATAAGAGCATCGCACATGTATCTTTCAGATTTCCTCGTAAAGAAAAGAAGGCGCGTTTTACGCGCCTTCTTTATACCTAAAAATTAAAAAAAATGTACCTTGAAATTATAGGTGCGTGTTATAGGCCGGAATGTCTGACAACTGGCAAAAGTATTAACAGAAGAATTAATATATATCTATTAAAAAAAACTAACAATAATACTAGTATCCCAAATATCAAACGGTTAAAAAATTACACATCCATTGTAATAGATGACGAAAGGAAAACCCGCAAGTTATTCCTTTTATCTCATGAGTGAAAATCTTCAGAGTATCTGGCATCTACAGAACGGAAGAACACCCGAATGCCAAAATTATATATTATTTGATTAATATATTAGTTGTTAATCATTATGAACACGTTTTAAAAATGCAAAATGTATTTAGGTAAAGTATTTTCAGGTAGAAAACCTCAGATTAAGGTATATGTGCTCCGTGACTGAACTTGTAGAATAACCAGCAAATCGGAGCAGCTGTGCTGAAGTAACATGTATCAAATTAAAAATTTAAAAATTACTTTTTGTAATTGCGTAACGTTAAATGCATGAACAAGCTTCAAGTAAAACAGCAAATCTACATAATTTTAAATGCTGTATCCTACCATTTCTCTAAATGACGCGATACGTTTTAAACATTATTTTGTTGTTCTAGCAGCTTCACCTAATATTAGCGTATATTATTTCGAACAGCCTTGCAAAATTTCGCCGACTACGTATTTTAATCAGTCTTCTTTCTTTCATTTAGCAGTACATAAATGGATAATAACAGCTAAATTATTATAACACTGCTTTAAGTTTACTTAATAAGTCTTCCTATTGATGATTTTATATGAAAGCATCAAAATTCTGTTATATCTGAGTTACTCTGGTGATGTTTTATTTCGTTTATAAAAAAAAAATAACTCCCCTCTCCATTTCTTTTAATTTAGCATTGTGGAGTAATTATTTAATTACCTTTTATGAATAACTCCAATTAAATTGAACTCTCTGCAGATGTCTGTAGTACCGTTTATTTTATCATGTATAATCTTTGCAGTTTCAATGAAATTTTATGAAACTGAGGAAATTTCTGAAAATTTGCGTACAGCGTATTCGATCAGGTTACATTGATAAACCGCTAACGTGCTCGATATCACGTCGCAGAGGTCGCATCTTCCTGAAGCAGAAATTAGTCAAAACTTCCCACCCCCATGTTTTATAGAGCTGTATCACACAGTAAAACATTTCAGAAGAAGAATGGCGCAATTTTTCTGCTATATCACATGAAAAAGACCAGGGATATAAATTTTGTAAAGGGATTTGTCTTGCAAACGGCAACATCCGTTACAAACTGAGACACTAAAAACAAGTAATTCGCTCTCAAGTTTTTCATCTGAAAGTGGTGAAAACGTGCAATCTACACCTTTTCACGGAAAGGAGGGAAAAATCGTGTATTTTCTTTCAGTAATGAAGCCAGCAAAATATTAGTTGAAACAGTTGTTCGTCTGTTCCAGACAAATATGCGATGCGGCCGGCAGTGGATGATAGAAGAAGCCTATTAGTGTCTGCTGAGCATCCATCGATACTATACCTGGTCAGAGTACGTCCCGCTCCAAGCAGAAGGAAAACCACTATCACATGCCTACCTTGCTACTGTTTTCGTGCAGGAATCATTCACTTGCCAATCATCACTCCATTAAATAGAAATGTTCCGAAGCAGACTGTCGGTTTCGTTAACTCAAAGACAAAGCATTCGCCCTCGCTGGGAATGGATCCTGCTTTCGAGAGCCAGTGCTCCTCTGCCTTTACCGACATGAATCCTCACATTTTCTCATTACTTTTTTTGCAACTGTCGAATTCTTTACAACTTGCTTTATATTTTCGATTAATCTTTTCGTTCTCAATTACAGTTAAAACGTTCCTTCAATCATCTCTTCTCCTCCCTGACAACCCCGCCCAGAAAGTAATATCATGAAATCGTAAGCTAACATCAAGTTACTGAAGATTAATTACTCAGAATTATAACTGCTTCCTCGGACATCTATGCTTTCATTTAGGACAAGCATTAAAAAGATGTTCTTGTTTCAGGGAGCCCTTTTTTTTACCTCCATGTCTTAATCATGAAATATTTTTGATTGGAGTATTCGCAAGTTTAGAATGCGTTTGAAAAGTATTCGAGAGGTTGATTGAAATTTTCTTTGATTATTAGAATGTAGTTTGAATTTATAGATTTTACTTTGATAGCCAACACTCTAAAATCTCTCATTTTTATTTTTCTCCAAGTGTGAAATACTTTCATTCCTTATATTACAGGCGAATTTATTATACACTCTTAGACAAAAAAAAAAAAAAAAAAAACAAAACGACGCACCAAGAAGACCAGGTCCCAGAGACCAAAATCGGTAGAAGGAATGTACATGTACAGAAACACAAATGGTTACAGTTTGAGAAAAATTAGATGATTTATTGAAGTGATAGAGATTCACAAAGGGAAAAAGTCAATAACGCGTTTGTCCACATCTGGCCTTTATGCAAGCAGTTATTCGGCTTGGCATCATTTGATAGAGGTTACGGATGTCCTCCTGAGGGATATCGTGCCAAATTCTGTTCAACTGGCACGTTAGATCGCCAGCATCCCGAGCTGGTTGGAGGGCTCTGCCCATAATGCTCCAAACGTGTTCAATAGAAGAGAGATCCGGCGACCTTGCTGGCCAAGGTAATGTTCGGCAAGCGTTAAGGCAAGCAGTAGAAACATGTGCAGTGTGAGGGTGGGCATTATCTTGCTGAAATGTAAGCCCAGGGTGGCGTGACATAACAACGGGCCTTAGAACTTCCTTGACGTACCACTGTGCTGTAAGGTTCCGACGGATGACAACCAAAGGGGTCCTACTATGAAATGAAATGGCACCCCAGACTATCACTCCTGGCTGTCGGCCTGTCTGCCGGAAGACAGTCAGGTTGGTATCACACTGCTGTCCGGGGCGTCTCCAGACTCGCCTTCGCTGGTCATCGGGGCTCAGTTCAAAGCGGGACTCATCGCTGAAGACTATTCTACTCCAGTCAGTGACATTCCAATGCGAATGAGCCCAACACCACTGCAAACGGGCTTGACGTTGTACAGAGGTCAATGGTAGTCGGCGCAAGGGGCGCCGTGACCTCAGCCCCCTTTCTGTGAGCCGTCGATGAATGGTCCTTGCGGTCACTGAAGCACTAGTTGCACATATAATTGATGATAATGATGCATCTGGGCTGTGAGTGCCGCTCTGACGATTGCTCGGTCTTCACGTTCTGTCGTTTCTCTAGGCCTACCGCTTCCTTCTTGACGCTGTGTGCTGCCATAGTTCACCCATTCCTACCAACATCGTCTAATAGTGGCATCGCTCCTGCTCAAATGTCGAGCTATTTGCCGATAAGACCAACCGGCTTCTTTGAGCCCAACTACACGACCTCTCTCAAATTCTGACATCTGCGCATATCGTTCGCGCACCTGTGTGCGAGGCATAGTTACTATCTACCAGAGTACACGGAATGAAATTCGTGAAGAATTTATGACCTGGAATCGTAATTTCTCCTCTTAAATATCCTGCTAGTTCCGCAGATCAGATGCGCTGTAGCGACAACCGTTCATTCATTGGCAGCCAAAATATAAAATTTTGCATTTTCCGTCGAAACCTGTATGCATATCAATTTGTGTCCAATTTGTTTTATATCTTCTCGGTGCGTCGTAGTGCGTGTCGTTTTATTTATTTATTTATTTTATTTTATTTATTTTTTTTTTTGTCTAAGAGTGTACAATGACCCACTGCCACAATGCCACAAGTTTGAATCTAATTCGAAATGAAAGATAAACACTCAGAGTAAAATTCAAATTTAGGCAAAAAAGCAACCTTAGTTTGTGGTAGACTTCAAATAAAACTGTATAATTCTCTCCCCTTTTATCCCCATGTTTGGATTATTTAAATTAAGCAAAGCACATGAATGTTAGCCGTTTAATTTTTAACCATTTTTTTGGTCGAAAGGCCGCCCTGAGATACGTTTCTTGAGGACAAAACAAATTATGAACTAGCTAAGGTCAGAATTAGGCTCTTAGTAAATTTATTTGTGAGGGTTTAGGTAACACCTAAATAAAAGGTTTATCTTAGTGGAATAAAATAAATAATAAGAAGAAATAGATTTTAAAAAATCTGAAAGCTTTCAGATTTCATAATACGCCCAAATGGGCGTTTTCTTCATAAAAATGTTTTATTTCGTACACTGCTGGCTTTGAAATTCGCTGAGTTTCTTAATCAAAAATTCGTTTAAAATTTTTAAAAAATAGGAAATAGGTAATTAAACAAATTCAAAATTCAAGGTTCGGGCTTCTGGGTGCCCATACACGGGTGGAGGACTACACTATTCAAAATTTGATGGTTCCAGTTATTGTTGTTTTTCACAATGCAAGAAACATACATACATCCATGCAGATTCTTCATTATTTAATTTTTTTAAATACAGTACAGGGCGATAATAGTTGGTGGCATCGCTCTGAAAAGTGGTACAGCTGTTTACAGTGATTCGACACAAAATGTCGTTTTGAGACTAATAGCCCTTCTAGGCTAAAGCCCCTTTGGGCTAATAAAACTGTTGTAAATTATGCAAGTAATTTTTAATGAATTGCCAAAAATTAATATTTATTAAATGGTAAATTAACAGATTACCTTGGTAACTATTTATTACTCATAATTTTGATTACTTATTATTTAATTTTCATATGTTTACTATTTTATTACTTTGTAATGAACGTGACAATTTCTTAATCTTTAATTTAATCAATTTTGGGGAGGGAGGGAGAATTTTTTAAAATTTTATCTAGGAAACATTAAAAGGATTTTAATGCGACATATGTCACATTGTTCAAACTGAGATTTAATCTAAAATACTTTAAACAGCTTACAGTACAAATGATTTTTCTGAATTTTTAAAAATATTCATTTTTAATACCATTCGGCCACACGTTATTGGATGCTATCTGTTTATTTTTATCTGAAGTAGCTTATACCAGTAATAATAATGATGATAATGAAAATATTATAAAAGTTTTACTGAGAAAAATAACTAATAATAACTCGTAATTTCCGAAACGGCATTTTAACCTATAAATTACTTTTAACTTCAAATACACTTTTCGTTTAGTAAGTAATACTAGATTACAATAGTTTACGTACATTTTCCTTACATTAATTTATTTACTTTCCAAGCAAGAATTATCCATATCGAACTACCACATGCTTCCTAATTAAATTAATTTTCAAAAGAATAATTTTTTTAATTTATTATGCAGTTTTTTGGCTGCGTACAAAATTCTTAAATTATATATTAGCATAACATATACAAGTTGAACGTAATGTAGCGTAGTTTTTTTTAATTCATATAAACTGGAGAGGAGGCATCTGCTTTCTTCTTTTTAACACTACCAAATGGTATCGAGAATTACTACGTATTTTATATTTCACAGAAAGATGTTTAGATTCAGACACACCTGTTTCTGAATGTCTAAGACGGAGAAGGAAAGAAAAATTGATAATTCGACCATGTTTTCGACTACCGGCAAATTTGGTTATAATGAGGCTGCCGTCGATTTCAAGTTTTGCAAATCTAATGCGGAACAATTTCCTTTTGAAAGTCCCATCACCGAGATGGCCTACATATTTAGGCAAACAATTTTCCTTAGTTTTCCCTTAATTAACTGTTTAAGCCATATCTAGGAATTATAGGTTATATTTTAATAATGAAACTTAAACTATGCATCTCTATAGCTGTTTTAAGATGAAATTTCAAGCTTAGTCATTAAGCTTTGGGAAGAGGAAATTTGGTAGTCATAGCATTTTGAAAGCTTTGATAATATTTTCGTTTCTTTCCCAAACTATTTTGAATTTCAGTAGTAATATACTTCATGATAACATCGGTAATGCGTCTGAACTTTTATTTACGTCAGCAAGACTTTAGCACCAATTTATAACCATCTATTTACATCATATTAGCACCAAACATCGTGTTACCACCAATTTATAACCATCTACCAATTTATAACCACTATTTTAATCTATTCATTGTTGTTTTTGTGGTTATTCTTGCTTGTCTGACATCAGACCAAGCCTACGAAATTCATCATTGCAAGGAGGCAATACTGAGCCTGTCGTTGGTAAAAGCCTTAGGCACCGTACAGGTAACAATATGATTGTGCTCAGTTTCGCTTTTAATTTTGAAGGATAACACCCGGGTGCGACGGGTCTGAGGATCCCTAGGGGTCAAGTCTTTCCTACCATCGACCTCTCGAGAAGACTTTCTGATCGCCGCATATTTTGAATGCCTCCATGCCGCGCAGACACTATACGTTTACAAACATCCATGCCTTCTTCGGAATTCAAAACCGGGCCCTTCGATATGGCAGTCAGAGTGACAAACCACTATACCTGTTGGGCGGTTAATCTATTCGTTTCTGCTTTGTGCATGATTGTGAGTAAATTTTCTTGGATTTAGATTTGTTATTTGTGTCATTCTTTCATATTTTTGCATATATCATATTCGTATATAATTAAATAGCATCAAGCTAATGTATGCATTGAATGTATTTTACTCTTGTTGAAAACATGTGTTTTCTCTGAATTTTTACAAAAAAAAAAAAAGAAAAAGAAAAGAAAAAAAAAACATTTTTATTTCTCTTATGGCAAGTAAAGTACTGATTTTACTGCATCAGTCTCGTGAAAATTACAAATGAGAACACACCAAGCTATGTTTCCTCGTACAGAAATGCCTTATGAATAAATCAGATGAGTTTCAAATTAGTTTTGCAACAGCCTTCTTGTCCTAATTAGAGATCTCGAGCCTTTTCTCACCACCTCTCCACCGCTGGCATCTCCACATATTTTTCTGTCTTATAATCAGTTCCCGCAAGCTAAATTTCCTCATAATTTCTGATGCTTCTGGATGCTGCTGTTGCATTTTCACCATCGTGATGTGCAGTGTCTTAAAAAAATGGTACACCCTGTTCCCTCTTCTTATCAAAGCTCGGCATCTGGCTTTCTCCAGTCATTGGTTTAAGACTAGATATTTCTGAAAAGCAGCCGCCATAAAGTGTTCTGCGTAGTTTAGAATCAGCAAAACAGGGTTATTATCACTATGCCAAAAAAAAGTGTCCAACAAACACTAAAAAATTACTCCCTTCAGTGTTAGCCCAGTTTCCTGCGAGGAAATATGACGACATTAATCCAAGTTTGCTGCAGAAAGCGGCTGCAAGAGATATTTTCCTTCCTTCTTAGGATACTTTCCATTACTTTTTACTAAATCACAAAGTAATTACGACATCGTGTTAAACATGAACCATATGTATTATTTTTTAACTGGTTAAATTGTTTTTGCGCCTGATTTTGTACTGGCGCCAGCAATAAGTAATTGTTCTCTGCTAGTTTTTGCATGATGAGCACGTAAATGAATTTGTGTACTGAAATAAAATATGCAGATGAGTTAAAAATTAATACTTCACCATAATGGGGATGTTTAGATTTTGACCATTCACCAAATCCCGTTTCAACATCACCTCAAAATCATGCCATTTCACCCTCAGTCGTCCCCACTTTCCCGTACATCAAAGAGTCGCTCCCGTTTCATTCTCTGCTCAAAACGAAACTGTCTCAAACAGCGAACATTAGATTTCATTAATAATTTTAGCATATAATGGTTTATTTTTCTTTTTTATCCCAAAGCCTTTAAATGAATTATATATTCATATTCTTTTTGTAACAGATTTCACACATTATTTAATCGTTAAGGCTTTTGCACATTGGAAACTCTACAGTAATCCATTAATTTTCCAGAAATCCTTTTTTTTTTTTTTTTTTTACCTTTTAGTGAAGGAATAGTTATATTATAATTACCTTATAGTGCAAAGAAATGGCGTATGACGAGTTTATTTCAGTTCAATAAAATATTTATAGAAGTACTCTTTAAAAAACACGAAATTTGAGATTAGACACCACTGTGGACTTATAGAAGATTTTTTTACGTTTTTGAAGTCTTTTAGGTATCGTCTCTGGCTTAATAAATGGAGTTTAGCCTACATAAGCTCAAAAAAAGTTATATTTTTCCACATTCGAGAGATATAACTTTTTCAGGAAAATACAGTGGAAATTTTTTAGTTATTTAAGTCAATACTTTTGTATAAATTTTGTATTTTATACTTAAGTCAGCAGCAGATCTGTAGAAAGAAAGCTGAGCTGAGTTTTTTGAAATGGATCATTCAGGAGTTATTTCTCATAGTTCAAAACTAATAAACACAATTTTTTAATCTAGATGGAAGTGAAGAAGATTATTTTCTGTTATATGCGCCCTATACCAAACAAGACAAAATGTGCAACATCACTGATTTTTATTTGAAGTTCATTTCTTCTCCCCCCCCCAGTGATATCCTAGGCATACTGGAATTAAGCTTGTACAAGCGTTACAAAACTTGTTTCCAAAGTCCGAAATTTAAGGATTATAATTATCGATTATAAAGTATTTTCTCCCTCTTCCAGAATGCTTTTCTTGTGTAACGGTAGCACACTCGGCGTATATTCGAGAGGTGCAGGGTTCGAGTCCCGGTGAGGGCTTCATGTCTCCTGCTTCAAAAAAAATTTACTCTGTAGTGGATCCCGAACTAAAAAAAAGAGGTAGATAATAATTCGTTATCACCAAGATTTGACTAGGTCCTCTAATCCCCAATCGCCCTTTAAAAGGGGGAGTATATAAGGTATTTTATACCTCCTTCCATTATGCCTTCTTGGTGTTATAAAGTATTTTCTCCCTCCTTTCCTCATGCCTTCGTGTTGTAATTGGAAGCATGCTCGACGCGTATTCGAAGGTCCAGGGTTCGCGTCCCGGCAAGGGCATCTCACGTTTTTCACATCTCCTGCTTCCGGGGAAAAAAAAACTCACTAATGGGCTCTACACGGTTTATTAAAGAAAGGGGATACCTCGCGTGAGATTTTGTAGGCCTCTTATTTTAAAATACATGGTACGTTCACTGACTTTTAGAAATTAACTGTGAAGAAAAGGGAAAGAATAAGGCCTGATATTAGTGTACATAAACAAGGAAGATCTGATGCTACGTGCCCGTATGTTTGCTGTTCTTGCCTTAATTTTTTTCAAATCTTTAGATTACAAATTTTTATGTATAAAGGTAAATTAACCTCGTATTAAATGAAAAAAAATGATTCGATCCATGGATAGACAGTGTTGTTATTGGCAGAATGGGGTATTGTTACAAGAAGTTAGATGGGAAAGCGAAATCTTTATAAGTATGGTTTAGCCTACTAAATAAATAAGTAAGAAGTAGGTGTCTAGAAGTATGTTTTAGCCTGCTAAATAAATCAGTAAGAAGTAGGCGTCTAGAAGTATGATTTAGCCTACTAAATAAATAAGCAAGAAGTAGGCGTCTCGTACTATACTAAATGGATCCCATATATTTTAAATAACTCATATATTAAAACGTATGGAATCACATGCATTTGAAATACCTCATATATTAAAACTTTTGTTTTCATAGAAAATATTATCATAATAAATGAATGCAATAAGAATGCCATCTGTAATATTATAGCGAAAATACATGTACTTAGATAAAACCATTGGGGGAGAAGGTTGTAGAGACATTAGGTATTTTTTTGGAGCAAGAGAGATGAAAAATATGCAATGCCTTCACCGGGGATCGAACCACGGACCTCTGAAATACCGGCTCAGTGTGCTGACCATTACACCACGAAGGCACGCTAAGAATGTGGGAGATATACCTTATAAGGTAAAAAATAAGGAGTAAGTTGAAAAATTGAAATTTAAGTATCTTAAATACAGTAAATGTAATATAATTAACCGAATATCAGAAATTTAGATTGATTGGGTTGTAAGGCCTACTTGTCTATTTTTTGTGTGAGATCTGGAGAGTAGTGATTGCACAGAAGAAGGGTTAAAACTACCCTTTATTACACTCTTAAATTATTTACAATGCTTCAACTCGATGCTAACAAACTGAACCTCTGCTTGGGCGGTAACTGTAACAGTAAGAACTAAACTTAAAATCTGAAGACATTAGCAAGTAGTAGAATTACGCTACAGGACTCAGAATATCCTGTTTCCTAACAAAACGTTGATAAATTTAGTGGCAGCAAAGTAATAGCTGTTACGCCACGTTTAACCAGCAATAACTGCTAAGCCGAAGCTCACGCTACAACGCGCACAGAATTTTTCCATACTCTCTAACTTTCCTTTCTAGAACTTGATACTTAAACCTTTTCTCCCACTGTAGAATTTACATTAATTCACGCGCGCTACCGTATTTAAATATTCTGGCACTGAAAATTAGGGGAATGAAGGCTTATAGGAAAGGAATTCAAATTAAATTTAACTGGTTACTTGAAATAAATATAAATCCCTACAAGGTGTTTCCAGTTACAGCGCTAATTAGACAATATGTATATTTTATCGATGCTAATTAGACAATGTACGTTTTTTATCGCTGCAGTGCATATAAATGATAAAGTAAATTTTATTGCTGTTACCTAAAACTCAAATGAAGTGGTTTAATAAATGTTTCATCAAATTGAGGGAATTTCCTCTGCATGATGTTTGATGTACACACTGTACCTTTAAAAGATGTATGAAACTGTATTTATGAATTATAACTGATCTAGATGAAAACAAAAAGGGTAATCTTATTTTCTTTGCCTTTCTAATTAACAATTGTATCAAAATTGTTGCTCAAACTGTAAAAGTACATTTTAACAGCTATTTCTAATAGCTGTTAAATAGTTGACTTCTGCGGAATGATTCTTATTGTTTTCACCAATCTTACGTGCAAAGTACACTGCTGCCCATTAAAACTCCTATAACATGAAGGAAACCAAATCTTGTTTATTTTATGAAAAACATTATAAAAGGAGAATTATCTGATTAAAATTTCCAGAAATTTAAATTACAAAACATGCTGAAATGAATATACCCAGTATCCACCTTTTGACAATAGTAGTAACTATTATACGGTTGAGCATAGTGCTGAACAGACTTTAGATGGTAATTACGGGTACTACAGTCCGTACAGCTTCAAGTTCTATGCAAGAGTTGACTTGTCGTTTTGGATGACGAATGTTGTTCGTTCCAGTCTTTATACAGCCAGTGACAAGATATTTTCAGTTGGTGAGAGCTTTGGAGAACGCGCCATCCAATGCAGGAGTCAAACACCATGTCTTTTGAGGAGCTTCCCTGATTAGTATAGCGATTAGAGATGCTTGGTGCCGTATCGTTGGACTCGGTTTCAAATCACGAAGAAAATATGGAGTTTGAAAAAGTAGTGTCTGACTAGCACGGGGTGCTTAAAATTGAAAGCAGAAAGTCCTCTCCAGTGATTTGGTGGTATCCGTTCCTCGGAGTGTTCTTCTTGAAGACTGGGGGAGCTACACAGTTAGTGCCATGAGGTCACCTGGACAACCAATGCTGAAATTCGGGTGTTCCATCTAATTTTACCTGTGCCTGTACTTAGCTTGTACTGAGGAAGCGCAGGACATCTTGGGCAATATGAGGTATTGCGCTGAAGGGTGAAGCGACGGAGGCGCAGAAGATGTGACACAAAAACTGATCAAAGTGCTGGAGTGTAAAAAATGGCATTTGATGCCATCACTTCAGTTACTGACCAATGTGACGATGCAAAGTACATGCTTCCCTCGATGCGTCCTCGCGTTGTTATGATGCAGCAAGCAAAAGCGAGATTCGTGTTTAAAAGATGTCATCATGCTACTGACGCATCCATGTGCGTCGTTGAATAAAAAATTATAAGTGCTGATTCTTGTGCTGCAACGTCAAGGAAAGCCAAAAAAATGGTCACTCTGCTGACAAGCCGTGGAGTTACCAACATCGTCGCAACGTACTTCAGGATATTTGGTGCTATGAAAAACATCATATTTCCTAATCGGGGCATGAGATGCGATTGTATGATCCCTAATAGCAATGCAGGCAAGATGTCTACCGTCTTCGGCTTTGACAAATGGGATCGTTGAGATAATGCACATCGCTTTATGCTACCCCTCTATGATCCATCGATTGCAAATTTTCGTAACAGTCATCTCAATTAACGCGAAGAACAGTTTCGCGGCAAGCTAATCCGCAGTCCCGGTAGGCTATGATTTTTTTGCAATGTAATCCTTTCTTCTTACACAAGCCAGAATAAAACTTTCAACACAAAACACCCGTCGGGCAAATTTTTGCTAGTATCAAAGTTATTCCTCTAATTACAGCTATATCTCCCCCACGCACTGAAACTGCATTTATCAGCTTCTAGAATGATATTTCGCAATTAACGAAATTTAGAAGTGTTATGGTAGTATCATTTACATCCTCAGTGATTACCGAATTCCTTGCATATGTATGACCAGCTCCAGGAACTTTGTAATATTCAATTTTGATTCTAAATTTAGAATAGTATTCTGTTTACTGTGGGTAATTGATTAGAAGTAAATTATTATCTTCTACTATTGCAAAGTGAAAGCTAATTAATTTATTTAGGGAAAATAAAAAAAACACTGTCAAATGTGCACCATCTTAGCTATTCTATTTAATTTGAAGTCGTTTTCCAGGAATAGAGTTGACAAATCTTAATTCTAGACGGAAATGTGGGTCTCTGTATTTTCTATTGAAGTTAAAATATATAAAAACGTTTCCAACAATGCTCTCGTTCCCAACAATACTCTCTAATTTGGTAATTCTTTCTCGCTCAGAGTGATTTGAATTTTTTTCTTAATTCCCTCCCATTCGTAAAGAAATATTTCTTTTAACCGCTATTTAGCTTTTATTCACTACCTCCTCATTTATTTCCAGCAAGATTTTTTTGAACTCATTATTATGTTACTAGAATAATATGTTTTCTCATACTGCATAGTACAGTGCGAGAACTACGAATACTACGTTTTCTTTGCGTTGTGCTATCATAAAATTTTAAATGATGAAAGATGACTATAACATTAAGTTGAAAAAAACTAATAAAAGTAACTATTTTTAATTTCAATGTTGACCTCCGGAAGTTATATGAAGCTACGTTTTGTTTGCCCAGAAAACATTATCAGCTCAAATTCATTTTTAACTCATATTTTACCGAATCGTTATTTCATTTTTCATTATACGTGCGACCAAAAAATACTATTTATTAAAACAGTTGTATTTCCAAAAAAATGTAATTATTTTGAAGAACATTGATATTAAACGCATGTCAAAGAATTCTTAAAATTATTAAAGCATTAATTGAATTAAATTTGGGTATAAGATGTATAATGTTGTCAGTATATCAGAGCTCGACTTAATACGTAATTTTTCTATTAGCTTCATTTCTGATTTGCAATGAAGACTAAACAGTGTGACAGAAGTATAAGGGAACATTAATGAAAATTTATCTGTCTAAAATATTTCCTGCAAACCCTGTCAGACAAAATCAAGCTCCAAAAGCAGAATACTCAGTGATTAATGTTGATTTATTAACATCCCGGAAACTGGCTTAATTGAATAAATAACTGCTTCCGAGTTGAAAAAAAAATTCAGAAGTGAAAAAGCTTGAAATATTCATGATTAAGTAAAAATGGTATGACGGAAAATAGATAAATACAGATATTTTGCTATTCTTTCTGCGAACTCCTGAAAAGCGTATGTGAAAAGACTTATGTGAAACCATCAAGATACAGTTATAACCTCCGAGTTGCCCGATACTCTGAATTATTAAACGAAGCTATGCATTAACGTTATTTCTATTGGCAAGAAAATAAAACTTGTATTTTAAATATTATAAACATGAAAAATAATTAAAATAAAACAAACTGCTAATTTTCCGTTGACAGTTTGTTTGCTAATATACTAAATTTCAGTATGATTTAAGCAACTTAAAATGAGTGCACTTTATGTTAGGATCTAACCCTTTCGTAAATGATTGAAATACCTAATATTTATACTTTTGCAAACATAATAGTAACGACAAAATAGCTGGTTATTTACTTTGCCCACTACTGTAGAACCTTCAAGACTGAATATTCATATTTCTTGGTATTTATGACTCGGTGGTAGTATTTTTACCATGACTGGAACCCTGGTTTTTGACTCGACATCGAAACACAGATTGAAGGCAAAGTACATCTACAGATATTTATTCAAAAATAGTCTCTTAGTAAAATATGAATTTCTTACGCTTTGAAACACCTACAGATTAATTTGTTGAACAAACTGAAGGTTTGAGAAAATTATTTCGCATCATTATGAATCAGAAATTTGTAAATTATTCCTTTCTCTATTGTACTTGCAATCCGCTAAAGTTCTGCCGAACTGTAAGCATTGGTGGAAAAAATACGGTCAGAATGCTTTATTTTCTGATTATCAAAACCATTTTCCAATATTTAGCTTAGAGAAACTTATTCCTTTGACACTGTATTTACAAAATATTTAAGCTATAAATCATGCTTATATTTATATCATTGGCCATAACAGACAAAATTTACAACTGTTTTGAGAAAAGTATTGAAAAGCTTTAATATCACAAATGTAACAACGTGTTTTTGCACTTCTCTCAGCTGGATTTCTATTTATTACTATAATATGTGACATAAACACATGCATATGCATATACAGGGTGTTTCAGCAATTTGGTTATACACTTCATGAAAGATAGAGTACACCTAGACGCTGGAAAATAACATGGTAATGCAAAGTCGAAAGCGCTTTCCTGGCGGTGTAGTGACGATACAAAACAAGAAAGGATGGACACGGACAGGGTGAGAAAGCATGTTTATTATGCTCAGTGCAGCTAAAATTTCGGGAATGTTAAATTTTTACATACATTAACAGCTTTGATGTGCGTCTCTACCTGAATGCAACGTATCTTTAACATTGTATCGGCTAATATGTTTCTGTGCATTGGCTTGTAAGATCACTACACCTCGCTTCCAATTACTACTTACTCTGGGGGTATGTCAAGACACTGGTGTGCGAAACCTCTATTAGCAGTGCTCAGGAACTTGTTGCACGCATCGTGGCAGCTGCGGGGGAAGTCCGGGACATACCTGGTATTTTTCAGATCATCAGATCTTCCATGCCCCGCATATGTGAGTCATACATCACGGTCCGAGGTCGTAATTTCGATGTCGTAAAATTTAATTCTTTCTTTGATGACAACTGTCGGTTTTTGTTTTCATTTCTTGGTTTCTGCTGTACTAAGTATAATAAACATGTTTTCTCCCCTGCTCATGTTCTTCGTTTCTCGTGCTTTGTGCACTCACTCCCGAGCCAGGAAAGCGTTTCCGATCATGCATTGTTATATGATTTTCCATCGTCTAGGTGTACTCCGTCTTTCCTGAAAGTTTGTAACCGAATTGTTGAAACACCCTGTATATGTATATATATATATTTGCATTTGAACACAGAAATTTGCTTTCGTGGTTCTGCTTTGAGTCTTGAAATACGTAGCTGTTAAAGTACTTGTAATATTTCTATTACAGATTTTATAGACAGCTTTAAGTTTACACCCAAATGTTTTCCATAATCCTAACTGTTATTACACGTAAAATAGTTTATCTTCATTTGAAATGAATGATTTTCTGGCATTTAAATCGAAAATTTTTGTCAATTCTGCATAAAAAATGCAATTTGCGTTATTTCTAACAAGAAAACGGTCTCACTGCTAAATTAAACTATGCATGAAATATTCGTTTGATAACTATTTTGCTGATTAAATCATTTTGAATGAAAATTTTTATAAGATAACATGTTTAATTTCTACTGTAATATTTCAGCTTTGAACACATCAAATGTATCCGTTAAAAAGCAAGTTTTTGAGTTACTGGGGGCTCTGTGTGTCTACAACGCAGAAGGCTATCAAAGAGCTTTGGAAACACTGGAACATTACAAAGTAAGTGCATTATTTTGAATGAATGCAACTTAATTTATTTTAGCATTTCTACCTTTTAATATTTTATATCATGGTGAATATGGTTCTAGAAACTATTTGCTTAACCTGAACCTCAAATACCTATGATGAATTACTCTTAACATGTTTATTGCTTAAGATGCTTAGTTCACAAAACTTGAACGAAATCAGTTGGTTGTCCTTGAGATCACTTTGCTTTAGGATTAAAATGCTTTTTTCTATGTTTTTTCTAAAGGTTTTCTAGAGAAAAAGAATATTAGAGAATAAAATTATTCCTCTATTTTTGTTTATTAAGTGAATTTTTGGCTGATGACTTTTTCTTGGACAATATTAACTTCTGCGGATGCACATCTTGTAACTAATTGCAAAAATTATTTTCTACACACGTACCTGATTTAAAAGGATTTTTCAAAGACATGTAAACTCTTTTTTAAGTGTTTTTCTTTTCTTTTCCTATTCCAGTTTATGGAAAAACGTTCCGGACTGATAACAATATTTTTCATTTTCTCTTTCTTCTTCTTAAACACATAGTTATAATTTTTTTAGAGGAGGGGAGAATTCAAAAATTTGAGAAAAAGACTTTTTTTAATTTTATCAGCACTTAAAATGTCTTAACAAAAGTTCACTTTCTAATCTTACTCTCAAACAAGTTTTAACTGATATTTATCAGAAGATTTTTAAAAATCGCACATTTTTAATCTACTCGTCGATGCTTCAAGTTTTAGGTTAAACTTTCGATATTTTCCTGCGTTAGTATTTTGATTTAAGTACCATCCAAACTATTTTTTCCAGACAAATAAAAAATAACCATATTCATTTCATTTTAGTTCATACAGAGTATGACTCAAAAAGATTGCCCAAAAAATGAATCAAATAAAAAAAGCTTTCAAATTGAAATAACTTGATCAAAAGGGCGGCTAAAGGTATGAATCAAATAAAGAAAGCTTTCAGATTGAAGTAGCTTTGGTGAAATGTCACTTTCTATTGAAAATATTCGCAACTTAAATTTTTATAGTAACTTTAGCTAGATAAAAATTCAACTGAGAAAAAGGTTTCTCTTTGCTTAATTAATCAAACAAAAAATATTCCAATTTCATGCGATCAAAATTTTCCCAGATAACCTTAATTAAAGTTTTACATTAGTGTATACGAGTACTGCTGAAGACAACCAAGTTAGTTAGAGTTTTTTGGATTCACGTTTGTAAAACATGCGAGTTAGATTGATTATCCTGAGTTAGATTAATACCAAAAGAAACATGGATTTCAAGTTTTTATTCATAGAAATCTAAAAATTTGGAATTTTGTTTCTTATAATATAAGTTTTATAGTCACCTTAAAATCCAGAGTTTCGCAGCAAGTGAAAGTGTTTCCAAATTGCATCATTAAAAAAATTTTTTTCATTGCCAATTTTCATATCCTTCCGCAAAAAAAACCCTATTTAGTAAGCTTTCTTCCTAAAAGGAACAATTATCGTTACATGACATGTTTCGATAGCCGTCGGGCTCGGCCGATCGTTGAACAGACATTGAATCCTGTATATCATATTTATGAAATTTTTAGTATTTTTATTACAAGAATCGAAGTTACTTGTTATTCACGGAATTTAATTTTTTATCTATTTAGCTTGTACATAATTTGTATAATATTTCAATTCGGTTCATATCTTTGTGCATATATATATTCTATGATAACTCAATAGTTTGTATTTGATTTCATACAAATGAAACAATATTTTGATTGAAAATTTAAATTTTGCATGAAACCAGTGAACTTATCACAAGCACATCTTATTATCAAACGAAGCCTTGTCGTATTTCATTAGTGAAGTGGAAGGCCTAGCAGCAATCAAGCAGTAAAATCACTGAATACTAGTAGTTTTGGAACGGACTAGCTGCTCGGGAGGTTTTATGATTTTCTCTCTATTTATAACGCGAATACAAGTCTATTTCCTTCAACAATTCTTTACGAAGGCATCCCTTCCCTTACGCCGTAGCTCTCTCGTGCCTGTCCATTATCCAAGCCGTTCCTATCCAATCCTTTGAAAGCCCTCTAATAAAATGTTAAGCTTATTTATATAACCCTTGTAGCGTAAAGGCAAAGCCGTACTACTAGAAGGCACGAATCATGCTTACAGTTTTCTTTGACTTACTGTATGCTCATCTGAGCACTTGCTTGTCTTTCTGGAGGGGGCTTGAGAAATCTCAAAAAAATAGAAAAGGTTAATTTGGAATAAAATACCAGTCGACAAAGTTAAGTAGCCGTACTGTTTACCTCAAGAAAGTGCAAAAATCAGATAAGCGAGACGAGGCTTTAATATGATCTACATTACCTTTGTTTGAGACATCACAGTCAACCAAAATAAAGTTCTAAAAGCGTCACCTATACTGCATTTAACTCTTCATAATAACTGTAATCCCCCGACTCCCCGAGTGGTTAAGACCGCTGAATATTGGTAGTTTGACTTGGGTTCTAACCCAGGCGAACGGCTGTCTGAATGGTTGATTTTCATAGATTTTCGAAAGTGTCACGGGTGTGTGAGCCAAATTTCCTTAAAAAGTCCTCTAGGAAGGCATCCTTTCTCTTAAGCAGATAGCCCTCGTGTTCTTTGCCATACTCAAGTAACCTAACCTAACTATAATAACTGGATGTGCTTACTTTACATAAAAAGGGATGCACTGGAGAGGATAAAACATGTTATCTAATTCAATAACACAATTTCAGACGCATAAAAATTTTTATGGAAAAGCGGTTGCATTTCGGTGCGAATGAGGAGGATTTCAAAACCTAAAATAGGATTCTATCGTATCTCTCCGGCATATCACTTTTGCAAACTGTATACATTTTATTCAACACTTTTTGCATAAAAAAATTACTACCACTTGTTGTTTTTTCACAGGAAGCGTAATTCCTTATAAATGTTCTGTTTTGATTGTTAACGAAAACCTCTCCTTTAAAACAACTCCATACGGAAACATTTTTCTAAACGGAAAATTCTATTTCGTTTTCATATTCCAAGTGCCCGCTTTCTGGATCGCATGAATTTCTTTAAATCTTTACCCTAAAGACTAAAGCCTCTTTAGTGTACTTTTTTAATGTTTTCATCTTCGTTTTCATGAGAAATCTTGAGTATCGAAAGTACTTCTCTAAAGTAGCTCTTAAAGTGCACAAGAACTGGACTTTATAGAAATAGTAATCTTGGAAAATAGTATGTACAAGAAGGCACGCAAATTTCATTATTTTAACAAAGAAGTACATAAATATTTTTCTTTGATCTAGATCCGAATCTAAGACCCTTCGAGCTTCCTACAAGTGATAAATCATTCTGCTGAAACGATGCTACTGAAGACATCAAATATTTTTTTCAACTTCTCATTTATAATGAGTCACGTGTCTTTTATTTATTATTCTGTACTTGTATAAAGTATTTTATTTCAGCAAATAACTTATACCAATTTTAATACTGAATTATGATTTTGGTTCGGAGCATATTAAATTTTTCTGACATTGATCTGGGGGCACATATTAATTTCTACCTTTGTTTCTTTAAAGTCACTTTGCTCTAACAAATATTTTTAGTTCCGCAGTTTTAATCTGAACTTTCTTGTCTTGGAGTCTATAATATAACTAAGAGGAAATAACATGTGACCTAGTCTTTCCTGTCTAGGTCACATGTTTCCTCAAAGAATGTAATTCTATAAAAAAATCACTTTTATAAGTAATATAAATGTTGTGTTAAGAGCGAGAAAGAATTAATTAATTTCGTTTTATACCTATACTAATGATAAGATTTTTTATTTGCATAAACTACATGAAAATCTATGCTTTAAATTAGATTACAATTACACCTTGCAAAGTGAATGTAATTAGCGCAACTTTAAATATTTTTCGCCACATATTGCAAATCAGATTCTAAAAAGTTTTCTGTTTTCTTTTTCTCAGATTCTAAAGAGACTCTAAAGAGATACCAAGTTTTTCCAATAAATTGTTAAATTATTTTGCTGTAAATAAACTCATTAGCTTGCAGTTAACGATATTTATTTATTTATTTAAATTTCAGGCTTCCATAAATGGAAGGTATCGTTTCAAAGTTGTCGTAGAAGAGTTGCACAATTCAACAGACCTGGAATATCTGACTGCTGTCGTTGCTTTTGTAAACTGTACCATAATATCAGCGAAGTCTCTGAAAGATAGAATTCGCATTCGAAACGAGTACATCGGTGAGTAATCCCACTTTATTTGATTGAATGCTGGTTATCTGTGAAAACACGGAGAACCAGGAAGACTTTTATTTGAAAAATGTGACATACAATAGCTTGACTTGTTAAGGAAAAGTCGTTTTTCTATTACATTTCGTGGGTTTCAGAGACGAGATAAGATTTGCTAGTTTTGTTCTTTTATAATATAGAATCAGGAAATTAAGAGGGAAGCTCATATCAAGAGCTTTTAGAACGAATTGGCGAGAAACATGTGACATATACTTAAATATATATGTGTGATGAACTTTATGAAGGAGGAAACAAAAATTAACAAGAACTCGCATTCGCGATGTTTTACAATTTTGTACTGAATAATTGTACGCCTCAAATACCTCCCTTTTTTCATTCTTCAAATATTTTCTTTCATTGTCACAAGTTACCTTATATAATACATTAAGTGCAGGAATGTGTTTTACTTAGTACATAGCTGCGGTGCCAGTGTTGTAGTTAGGCAGGTGCAGAAGCATAAGGCCAGGAAAAATGGTGCCCTGAATTGAAACTGGAGAAAAAAAAAAGATTTTAATATTTAAAGCATTTTTTAATTTAAATTTCTCGGCTTCTATTATACTCTGCTCAACGATTAACGTACGTTTACAGTTTTTTTGATGCTTTGTTGCCTAAGAATGAAAGTTTAGTACAGATGAAAGTTGCGGATTTACAAAAATCAGCTGCAGACATGGCTATTGATTCCAGCAAAGATTTAAACTTGTACATGTGAAATTTCACATCTGAAATTCAAAATTTATGCTGGGAGTCCCCAATACAAAGTAGAAAATGCTGAAAAGGGATTCGAGTGGTAGTTAAGTGTTATTTATGATTTTGATTGACTCTAAATTCTACTGTTCCCCTCCGAATATTTCTCTCTTTCCATTTTTACTGTTTCTCGAAAGAGGAGTTTTAGCATGATAAAATGAATTAAAATTAATTTAATATTTGCTATCGGAGAGAATTTATTCTATTCAAAATTTTGAATGAATGTAACACTGGTAAGGACATTAACATGATAATATAATCAAGCTATGAATAATTTATAAAGAAATTTAATTGAAATTTTAATTATAAAATGCAGGTGTATAAAAGATACAATACGAATTCATAGTATAAAAAACAAATGAAAGCTAGAAAAGTTAAATACGTATAAAAGTAATTATAAGCATTTATTCTTGGATGCATGTGAAAGATTTTATGTAATTTTTGTGGAGTCAAAAAATTATTCGTAAAGATTTGTTACAGAGTTTTTGTTTTATTATTACCTGCCCTCCCATTAATATGCTTCAAAATAAAATTTTGAACAAGGAACATGAAACATTAGCTTCGACAAAAAGCAGTATAAGTATGTTTAAAAAAGTATGTTTAATATAATAAAATAAGTATGTTTAAAAAATACATACCAACTGCCAAAACATTTTTCTTTATTTCTTAAGACGTACGATTCAATCTTGCACATCTTTTACCGCATTTTATGTTTGGTTCTTGAGATCGTTTATCATGGTATTATCTAGGATTTCTGTTACTCTAAATCAATATTTTATTTAGAATATTTTCTTTCGTATTATATATTTTTTGTAAAATTTTTCTCGTTATAAGCTTTTGCATTATGCTTTTCTATAGTTAAAATAAAATAACATTATAGTTTTACTATTGTTCTTTTTGTTCATGTTTATGATATGAGCTCTTTATAGTAAGAAAACAACTTTCCCGTATTTGTCAAAAATCCATCTTTGATGCTTTTTGAAATTAACGAATAGCTCTGGAAAGTTTTCTAATTCCGCTAATTCCATTGCAGATGTAGAGTGAACTTTGTAAATTATCTTTAACAAGTAGCAGCATGTGGTCACATAATATTATGAAAAAATTGATTGAAAAATCAGCTGAAAACACCGTGTTCGTATTTTAATTCCAAACAAGCTTATACTCTACTGGCCATTAAAATTATTACACCGTGAAGGAAAGCAAATAGCAGAAACTTATTTATTGCACATATGAAATTTGATAGGAGAAACACACGATTCAATTTGCGGGCGAATTAGGGCACACGACATGCAAGATTCAGTACGCAGATCTGCCATCTTCGGCAGCACCAACAGCTGAAATCCGGTTGCGCATCGAGTCGAACTGAGCTTGGATGATAAATAAGGGTACTTCAATCCATGTGGTTTTATCTCTATGCCAGAGATCATCAGTTGCAGTGGCTGGAGAGTGATGGCGTGCCAGGCTCTCGCCAACTCATAACCAGAAGTTTTCAGTTGGTGAAAGATTTGGAAAACGTGTTGGGCAGGCCAACAACCTCTATCGAAAAAGGTCGCGGCATCACGAGCAACATGCAGTCGCCCATATCGTATTGAAAGATGACGTCCCGCAGACTTCGAATACAAGACACAGACACGGGTCTTAACACGTCAGAAATGTAGCGGTGGCTGTCCACATTATCGGTTGTTTCCGATTATTACCGAAAATGAGGTGACTGAGATGTGTACCCAATGACATTTCATAAAACCCCGCCAGGTGCTGAGCCTATATGACGATGTTGAATGCAAGCTGGCAGCGTTCGTTCTCCTCGGCGCCTCCACACATGCATACGTCCATCGCATATATACACACGCATACACGAAATCGGAATTCGTTTGAAAAGACGACGCGGTGTCATTACTGAGTTCAGCGTCGTCATTCGTCGCACCACTACAGGCTTGCCTTTCGGTGTTATAGCGCCTATGGAAACCGCAGCAATGGTTGTCGTGCTAACAGTCCATGGTGCTGCAAATGTCGGCGCACTGTCCATGCGAACACTTGTTGCCCTGCAAATGTGTCAAGTTCTTGACTCAAGATACATAAAGTGGCTCTACCATCCTTCATAGCCATGAGGACAACATGTCTGGTTTCTTAGGCGTTAGTGGCTCGGGGCCACTGAGATCTTGCATGACATTAAGTATGGCCCTTCTAGGCTCATCGATTCTATATTCGCCTGACGGTCTTGGGATCCCGACCAACAATAGCAGCAATGGCGTGGAGCGATAAACAGCTCTCCCGATAGGCCACGATCCTGACGCTGTCGAACTTCGACACTTGCTGGTAGGAGTTTCTCTTTATGCGAGACATAACATTACCTTCACACAAACGACGAACGGTCACATTTCGAAATGTGATTTCCAAATGAGAAATCCGCTGTGCAATCTTCCGATTTATGCACAGTGTACATGGCTTTATTTATATCCGCTTTGTGCAACTATGCGGAAATGCTATTTGCATATCTCAGCATGGGGTACTTTAATTGGAAATTTGAAGTTTGCTGATTGCCGCCTTTATAGTGTAGCAGTTTTAACGGACAGCAGAGTATTTTAATAATATTTCATTCTACTCGAGATAAAAGCTAGTTTCCTTTACCTCAGAATTGAGTTACCATATTTCCTGGCATATTTACCAATCTAGCTTTTCAGCGCCAGGTTCTGAAAATTGAAAAAAAAAATATCACCCACTTTTGTTCTTCCTGAATGGATTCAGACAACGAGCTCCTCTAAATTTCAAAATGCATTTGTATCCGTAGTTATTGCTTACGTCTTGCTAACAAAAACAAACTCCTGCAGACTACCTACGATTGTCATCCCGAACCTTTCCCTTCTAACAGTCGAACTTTATGCCGCTCTTTTACAAGAACCGATACAGTGAAGCAAACACGAACTGGCATTCAGTCTACGATTTCCTTGAAACAGCTGCTTATGCAACTTTTATAATTATTTGAGTGTGATTTGAGGCCTGTGGAGTACCAAAGACAACAAGAAAAAACTAGCAAGATTCAAGTTAAAAAGAAGTATAAATGAAGCTATTGTATTACATGTTGTAATGTTAATATTACTGTGTATACCTATTTGGAATGTAGGTTTCTTTTAAAGAAATATTGTGATAATTACCTGTAAATTATCCATGACTACTTTTCACTTTTTCATGTTCTTACCGCAACCGCATCCTTCGGAAATAGAATTAGTCGCATAATTTTCCCTGTCGATTTTCGGACGATAAAATCAGTAAATCCACGGATGGAAAAAAGATATATTATCTTTTCGATTGAATTCTTGGAGGAAGGGGGAGGAGAATCCAAATTTATGTATATTTTGCAATTATTTTTCTATTTTGTTGAGCATTCGTAAATCAGTACTTAAAATAATTACTGAAGTAGAATTAGCGTACTAAATATCATAATATTGAGATCCAAGATAAAAAAACAATTAGATAGCGATACCAAGATAAACGGCTGCAAACTACTGTAAGTTTTTTGACGAAAATATGTAGCTTTTTTTTAAGTACGGCAGTTTACCATTCGTAACTAACTCTTTGTACTATCGCTTCCTAGAAAGGTGGCTTTCAAAATATGGGGCATCAGCCAATATTTAATCAGTCGCTAAATGTTTTCAAGTTGAAAACACGCGAAAGTATTCAAAAACAAATATAGCATCTTAGATCGAAATTCAATTCATATGTCTATTAGCAGTGGAAATTCAAAATTTTTGACCAAATATAGGAAACAACTTAAAAGTAGAAATTGCTAGTTTTGTCGATTAATGGTTCCGTGCTGGGTAAAACAGTACTCGTTATTAAATTTGTAACTGAAAAGTATTAATTACTCCTGTCTGTTCTAATTATGCACGCAAATTTGCGCAACGTTCCTTTTTACTTCCTTGAACGAAGTAAAGGAAGTATTGTAATCGCGAAAAATTTCGAGTGTCATATTTCAACAAAAATATCCATTTCAACCACTCTCGAAACCATTTGAACGATGTTTTTCTTGACATCTGTACGTACGGATAAAATAAAAGAATGCTTTTGATAAAAATGATTGTAAATTGGATTTAAAATGGATTCAGAACAGATTTTTTTCTCTTGACGTCTGTACACACGTATGTATGTATCTTGTGTAACTCAAGAACGAGTAGCCGTAAAACGTTGAAATTCGGTATATGGTACTGCTAAAACATGTAGTTGTGCACCTCCTTTTTTCGTCGAATTCGGCCGCACCAATCGTATATATATACATATATATTCCCACTCTGTTACCTCTCTCAGTGAGCTTAGTTTTTTATTTTATATGTAGGTAAATTAAGGATTTTTTGCTTTAAAATCATTCAATTATATGGTTTTTATGTTCCGACTAAGTTTTTATGCCTTTAGTCAATCCGCATGTCATAGTTGTAGAATTATCAACAACTTAAAAGTTTAAGTGGTGAATTAAGTCTAACGAGACTTCATTTGTTTAGTTTGAAACTCAGCAGAGTAGTAAGCGTAATGAATGTTTTAGTGGTAGAAGATTTTGCCGTGTTAAAAACATATAAAGTATAACATTGTATGTTTGCAGAATCCTATCAAAATGCTAAAGAAAACACAGTCGCAAGTTTAAAGGGTGAGAAAATTCTCATTATACAATATGGCAGAATGTGTGAAACATGAATGCGGAACAGACCCGGCGCTAGGCCCTTGGCCGCCCGATGCAATCTCGGCAAGTCCTTAATTCTGTCGTCCGGTGCCTCTTTAATTTCTAAAAATTTTGTTGCCCCCAAATTCTGTTGCCCAGTACCTCTTCTAAATTCTAAAAATATTTCCATTTCTAAATTTTGTTGCTCGATACTTCTCCGAAATTTCAAATTAGCTCGGTCTCAGCAGTTGTAACATCTCTGACGCCCACCCTGATTGGGAAAGGCAGCATGTGAGAAGCATAGCGAAAAAGAAAAGTCGTTTTATTCACGCATATTACAATAAATAGTATTTGATTTTTACTAGAGTTACTCAAAAGAACGACCACCAACAGAAATACCTAACACTCACCGGAAGCGCCCCCCCTTGTGGAAAACCATTTGGCTTCCGACCACGCATTGTGTTACGAAAACTGCTACTTCTGTCATGGTTTATCATCCTTTAAAGTTGTAACCATCTTTCCCGCTACACCCTACATAGTGTTGAAACTGTTTGTCTAAAATTCTCTATTTTATTTTGAGAAACTCTGTTATTCAGGTTCATGTCTAGGCAGGAGCGTAGCCAGGAAGGGTGCCCTGGATGCATGGGCGCCTGCCTCCATATCGCTGAATTTTATCAAAAAATATAATCAGTTATAAAATTAAACTGATGTATGGATTAAAATATTGATTTAATTTTAATATAAACGGTTTTTGACTATCTATTTCAGTTTTGGCATATTCGACTAATTCGATTAAGTAGCAAACATTTCTCATAAAACTAAACGTATTCACTGTTACTGTAAAATCTGAAAAGAAAACTAAGTGCAAACAAGGCACAAATCCTACGGGATCATAAAATCTGGAAAAGGAAAATGAGAAGGAAAAGGAAAGAACCATCTTTTTTTAGTCTACGACGTTTAGAATCATAAAAAGTAGAGTAACTTTCATTATTTTTACTTCTTCCAGGTCTCTTTATTTTTCCCTTAAAAAACAATAAGAACTTTAATTTGATCTCTCACCAGTTAAAAGATGTTTTTCGATTGAGTAAACAATCTTAAGTTTCAGTTTATTTAGTATGCTGAATTTTATTTTCCATTAAAATTATTAAAATATTTATTTTACTCTTCTTTGCCTTTTCCTGATCAAATCTTTTAGGTAAGTGTAATTTCTTGAAACGTTATAGATATTTAAAATAGCCACTAACTTATGCCTGCCGTTGGTTAAAAGATACGACTGCAAAGGGTTTTAGTGTGCTTTTTTTAACATATAATACTAAACCTGACCTTGCAGTAAAAACAGAGTTCAATGAATAATTTAATTGCTAATAATGAATAATTTATTAACTGCATGAAAAGCAAGGAGATGTTTCCTTACGTTTTCTGATGCTTATAATTTTAGCAGTGCCTGGACTGTTATTTTTCCCCATGTTGGCTTTTCCCTTTGTTGTTAAAAATTGTTTTAATTGTAGGAACTTTGATTTGATCACTTACAAGTTAAATGAATATTTTAGAAGTGAGATGGGAATCATATTTTGCATACGATCTGGTTAGTTTTGTGTTGCATGGTAGTTAAATGATAAATAACTGTTTCTGTTGCGCAGGGTTCCTTGTTTTAAAAGGAAAATCTGTTGAAAACGGGCTTGAAACCAAGGAGGATTCTGTAAATCAAAAATCAATAAATTTAAGCGCTTTAATTCTTAAATGTCTCATTTTAATTCATACGTAAACATCAAATTTAATATTACGTAGGACTAGCATACCATTCAAGTTCCTTTTGACCTAATCAGTAATTTCTTCATACCTCTAAAAAGAGCTAAACAATATTCCCATTCTTTTTATAATAATTGAATTTTTAATATCGCTGAAACTTAAAAGAAAGTCCCATAAAATTAGCATTTGAATTTGTATTAAATGTCGGCATTATGACATTCTATCAAAGTTACCTTTCGCAAGCCATACTAATTCCTAAACTATATTACCAAATAACAAACGCCATGAAAAACGTCGGCTTTAAAATTATTGAAAATTCTACTGTAGACAGGATTAATTTTAAAACATTTTCTGCGCGTTTTGAGAAAAATTTGACAAAAGTCTCTTTCTTTGGTTTAGCATCACAAAATAACATGTTTATTCTTACTACATATTAAGCCTAAATTCATCCTTATAATTTAGTAAAATACACTACAAATTAGAGGTAACTTTACAGAAATTCTATGTGCAAACGAAACTCAGATCTTTCTCTTTTAGGACGACTGTAAAATATAGCGCAAGGTTATAGTGCATGGTTGACCAACGCAAAGCTGCGAAATAATTACAGTGCGCTTCCAATTTTATTCCCGGAGACTGAAATGTCTGACTGCGTGAATTCTTCAGAATTTTCTTCACATGTTATGTATATGCTTATTGTTTGCAGAATTTTATATGTGTGTGTATATATATATATACACGCCGTATTTGTGTTACGCCTGAAATTACATGTAAACAAAAAGAAAACTACGTTGTTAGTTAATAATAAATATATTTATTGAGTGCGGTAGCTCAGAATACTGTTCTGCTGGCGGAGTTGTTTCGGTTTCTGTTAATGATTCTCACTAGCGGAGTTGTTTCGGTTTCTATTAATGATATAAAATCTTTGCATTTTTTACTTGATGATAACTCTTGTTTCCTACAAAGATTGGGATCATTATTCATGAGTATCTAGAAGAACTGAGTTTCTAGAAAGTTATCTTAAGATCTAGACCAGTGTTTCTCAACCTGTTTTGTTCCACGCACCCCTTTCACCACTTCTAGAAGATCGACCGCCATCCTTTCCAAAAGTCGAAATATATATATATATAAACATATATGTACATTTATTTAAATTTCGAATACTTTTAACGTGTTTTATAAATTAAACAAAAAGTGTAGAAATGTTGATAAACACTAAAACTTGAACAAATGTAGCTTTTTATATTCATAAACTAAAACTTCATACATAAAAGCTAAGTAGATCCGCTGATCTAGTCCTCATGCGAGACATCGGCTTTCTTATTGCAGTTTTGAAATAAATAAAGCACTAATTTATTTCACAGGATGACATCGAATCTTATAAACGTTCATTTTATGATATCGGAGGAATGTTTTCAAAGCTGAAGTCCGTTTTAGCAAGTAGGTTCCCCCCCAATTCAGGGTTGGCTATGTCCATGCTAGGATCCTTATTGAGAAAAGGAACACTACAGCCGTCTTTTCAAATACCCTCTATCTGCTGATTAGTTTATTATTATTGAAGCGTTAATAATTATATCACTTATTAATATTCCTTGCTATGTTAATTGCTTCTAGGACTCTTCCTTGTCTCCTCCCTGTTCTTTTCTTCCACAGAGTAATAGTGGGACATGATAAACTGTAATTTTAAGCAGGTAAGTCTTGATGCTTGAAACATTAGGCAAGCACTTCCCTAGAAACTGCATCAGAAAGGAACGAAATCATTTCTTCTGCATTCACATTTAACGATCGAAAGTTTATAAAAACTATTTCACGATTAATTTGCCGTACATTTTTACAAACTGCTGTTTGTCTATTTCTTAGCTATCTATCACTTTTTATGAATTCGCAAATTTACTCCTGCTGCATTTCGTGGTTAAATTTATAAGTCGCGACTAATGAGCATGCCTTGTTTTCAACAAGTAAATTAAACTCAATACTTTTTTTTAATAAACACGTAGTTTTGAACTTTGAATTTTATTATCTTGTTTTCAGAAAGATAGTTTATTCCCTGTTTTCTAGTTTTTAATTTATTTTTATTTTCTATATTTCTGTCACATCGTATTTGAACTTCATTTTATAAGTTATGATGATCATTACTTATGAGGGAACACATGTTTAACTCTGTTTTCTATCATTGCAGGTTTAAAGATTTTGGATGAAGTTTCTAAATTAAGGTAATGTAAAAATTTCTTCGTCAGCTATGATAAATTAATCTCAACTGCATTCTCATTTAATTCCTGCTTATAAAATTCAGAATATTTAAAACACTGAAATTTAACACTTAAAGCAATTTCGAAAAAAATATTGTGAAAAGATAAACTTCATAACCAAATGTATTATTTGGACTACTTTATTATGGCAAAATTTGCTAGGTTTATCAGAGAATATTAATGGATTAATATAAAATGCTAGATATTCCTTCCATGCGTCTTGGTAGTGTTGTAAGGTTTATACTAATTTTATTAACAGTTATTTTAAGTTTATGCATCTTTCCTGTCTTTCTCGTTTCAGCTTGCAATTTCCTACCAGAATGTAATTTCAGAAACGCAGTTAATGCAAAAAAAGTAAAGAGTAGTATTTAAGTCGATGTTTCACGGACTTCGAGAGAGAGTCTGGGTTTCTGACTGGCGCGCGTTTGCCTTTTGGCTACGTTTCTCTTAGATATTACTACGCTCGGCCGCCGAAAACATCGCGGCAAAGTCATCGCGGACGAAAACGTCGCAGAGAAAACAACGCAAGGCAAAAACGTCATGATACAAAACATCGTATGAAAAAATAAAACAAACAGAAAACATCGCAGTTCTAAAATATCGTGGTTCAAAATATCGTGGTCGAAAATAATGCGGTTCAAAAACAGCTTCGCAGCTTAAAAACATCGTCGTTGAAAATATCGTGGTAAAAAATAAAGTACCTACAAACCATCGCATGACGATAACATCGCACACAATGCGTTTTGGGGTTTTAAAAGCTGTAAATGCATTTTCGCATAATGATTTGAAAGGGCAAGAAGGTAAGAGGGATATTTTTACTTTTATATTTCATACTTTTGATTGAACTAATAATTTTTTGCTGAAAACGTAATAAGGAAATTTAAGCATTTAAAAATTGAAAATAACTAGAAAATTAATGCAACTTATGGCCCTTAATAGAATTTTAAATTTAAATAGTTAATTAACAAAGGTCATTAACAAATTAATCTTTTTTTATAGATTGATAATTTTTCATGAAAAACTGCGGTTTAAAATGTTTAGAAGAAGAAAGATAAATAACAGAATGAGGTTATCTGTATAAAACTGCTTAGTTAATTATCAACTTATTTTCTTTCACGTTTGTTAATCTGATATTGTTTTAGTAAAAATAATATCTTGCTTTGTTTCCGTTTATTCTTAAAGTGTAGTTAACATTTTCTGGTATAGCGTGTAATCAATTATTTGGCTGTCGATTTATTAGCTATGAAGAAAGTCAGTCACATATGACACTATGGGATTTGAACTTATTGGATTGTGCCAAAAAGCGCTACGCCTATCTGCTTAAGAGGAGAGAAGCCTTTGTTGAGTACTTTCTCAGGAATTGGCACAATTTACGTTATACGTTAGGAACATCACTAAAATCTCATGCAACCAGCTTGTTTGCCTAATCGAAATACCAGTGTTGAGAGACTTTACCGCTCGGACGCTGGTGGCCAGTTCAACGGGGAAGTCAGTCATTGGAAGACTCAAATTTAAATGTAGTATATTCAGAAAACTTAAATGCATTGTTTTTTCTGAGAAATAATATGTAATGTCAGTGAACCCTTCTCAGAAATGCTGGTATCTCCCTAAGACGACTAGTATTTTTGATAACAGATCCACGCAAGTTTAAAAAGATATGTCTAAATCCTAAGGGTAGGTTTGAAGAGAATTGTTTACATTTAACTTTACATTTTATATAAGCACTTTGAAAGTCTTATTTAATTTTGTGGATAAATTTTATTCGAAAATTTTTCAGTTATTGATTGAATTTTTATAACATACAGTAAAGCAGCTTCCTAAGACGAACACCTCTTAAGTGACCAGTATAGGTATGAAACTTTGGTATCAAATCTGATCCTTCTAAGATGACCACCTTTATAGAAGAGTAAATCATTTCGAACCGTAAATGGTCGCCTTGAACATAGCATTCCCATTTATGTATACTTATTTTCTTTAGTAAACATTCATTTTTTTTATTCCTTTATATGAAAAGGTTGAATTATTTCTTGATCTTTCTTAATACATATTGAATCATTTCGTACCATCGTTCCCTGGAAGTGACCAGTAGTCGGTTTAGGATGAATGACTTTTCTAGATCTTGTTAGGTAGGTATTTTATCATAAATGTTAAAATAAATAAAAATGTTTTTATAGGAAAGTTGCTTATATTAGTAATTAGAACATAAAATACTAGCCGATGTTTTTCATTTTTTAGTTGGTTTGGTTTATTTAATTATGACAAAGCACTCAGAGGCTATCTGCCTAATGTGAGAGATGCCTTCGTGAGGGACTTTTTAAGGAAAATCTGTCTTATATACACGTTACACGTGGGAAAACGAAGAAAACGCCCATGCAGCCAGTTCGATCGCCAGGATTCGAACCCCAGACCGAACTACCAGTGTTCAGTGAACGTCTGTTTCTTAAAATGATGCTTTTATTCGGTGTTTTCCAATTTTCAGAATGTCTTAATTTCCGCGTGCCGGAAATCAATAGCAAGAGTATATTAATATTTCTGAGTGAGATTTTATTTTGTGGCCATGCTTTGTCCTCGGAATTTTTTAACAAGTAATTCTGAAGCTATTATTTGTCAAGAAAAATGTTTAATTAAAATTTAATAAAATAAAAACTTTATCCTACTGCGCTTAGAGTAGACAATTTTCAAGAAGAAAACTGCACATAGTGTACATTATTATTATTTACGTGTTCCGCCCTATATTGAAGGGAGGGATGCCTTCATGAACACGCAAACGCCCATGGAGCTAGTCTGTTCGGGGGATTCGGACCTTGGACTGGACTACCAGAGTTCAGGGACTTAACCACTCGGCCATTTATGGGCCACATATTATACATGGACTGTTATTTTCAATGAATCAAGCGTTTCAAGTACAATTTTTACGCATTTAAATGGCCAGATGTTTAGAATAGGAAAATGCTATTATTTTTATGAATCGTTTTAAATATTTTATGAGCGTATGATTTTGAGTGTCAATCTTAGCTAAAAATTAATAACCAAGTTCGCTTTCTGCATGATCATTTTTAATTAAAGCGATCAGAAAAAATTCTTTTTCAGTAAAATAAAACTATTTAGTGCTGCTACGCATTAAACTAAAAGCATCTAAAATACATTGAAAAATGGTATTTTTAAAGAAGACGTACTGATTTCCATTTCAAATCGAACAAAAAAATATCTTTTTGTTTAGTAAAGTTACAGATTTTTTTGTTATATTTTACCTGTAATTAAATATAGTTTCTCAGTTCATATTAATTAATAAAATTATGCTCTGAATTAGCTGAATCATTGTGGGTTAGGTTACGTTATTCAATTATGGCAAAGCACACGAGGGCTATCTGCCTAAAGGGAGGGATGCCTTCGTGGAGGACTTTCTAAGGGAAACTGGATCGTATATACGTTACACATGGGGAAAACCACGAAAACGCCCATGCAGCCAGCCCGTTCGCGGGATTCGAACCTCGGACCGAACTACCAGTGTTCAGCATCTTTACCGCTCGGCCGCTGGTGAGCCCTGAATCATTGTGAGATGTACTGTTAGGTAACTGTCGAATTCTTTTTTATTCAGCTACACCACTGTGAACAACTAATATACTATTTTCTTATATGATTCTTTTATCTCACCAAAACCAATTAATTCTTCAAGAACCTTGGCAACAAAATTGAACTGGGATATGCCATTACCAGATGAACTTCAAACAAGATTCATAAGATGGTACGAGAGGTTGTCTAGTCTTTCCCGCCTTAAATTACCTCGTCACATGGGTTATGGAAATAAGGATTCGTGGACTCTATACGTCTTTTGCGATGCCAGTCAAGCCGCTTATGCAACCGTCATTTTCTTAAGCAGTAAGGAAGAAGACAAAGTTTTCGTGAAATTCGTCATAGCAAAATCACGCGTATCGCCCTTAAAGAAAATAACTATTCCGCGTTTGGAGTTGCTAGCTTGTGTTCTAGGTGCACGCTTGGCAAGGTATAGTGTTGAAGTCCTGTACTTAGTTAATGTCCCGATATATTCCTGGACAGACGCTACTGTGGCTCTTAGCTGGATACAACGAGAGGAAACCTGGGGTGTATTTGTAAATAATAAAGTAAGGTAGTCTCTCGAAACAGCAATGTTGGAGACATATCCCTGAGAAATTGAATCCCGCAGATGTGGCATCTCGTGGCTGCACTCCTGAACATTGACGGCAATGCAATTGGTGGGAGGGTCCCGAATTTCTGAAAAACTCTCCGGAAGAATGGCCAGACTTTGAGTTTACTCCAGACGAAAATTGTGTTCCAGAAAAAATTAAAAAGGGAGTGATTGTCAATTTGAGCATAAAATTAGAATATTCCGAGTGGTACAAACGTTTTTCGAGTTTTTCTAAAATAGTTCGAGTATTCTGCTGGGTTCTACGCTTTGCTAATAAACTCCTAAAGAAACCCTCCTAAGCTTCAGATACCCTTACAATAGAAGAAAAAACTATCACTGAAACATTTTGGGGAGTTTAGAGCAAAGGAAGCACTTTCAAGAGAAAGGAGCTTCCGTCCACGGACTCTTGGTAGTGAGAGACAACGACGATGTCCTCAGAGTTAAAACGAAAGTCATTGAACGTGAGGATGAATTCTGCTTCCTTTATCCCCTCTTGCTTCCGTCCAAGCATTATTTGACTGAATGGCTCATAAGAGAGTATCATTAAACGAACTGCCATGGAGTGCAGATATTAGCTGCTAAATTAAGAGAGCGATACTGGATCCTTTCGTCCAAACGTAATATAAGATCTTGCGTTAGCCGATGTGTGGTATGTAGGAGATTTACCTCTAAAACTTTGTCCACCCCACCGATTCAGTTACCCCTTCACATAGTAAGAAATTCGGCAGTCGTTGAAACAACTGGAGTCGATCTCTGTGGTCCTTTACTTTTGAGACCAAAGGGTAAAGCTTGGATCGTCTTGTTCACCTGCGCCGTATAACGGGCTATTCACCTGCAGCCTATCACCTCTCTGAATACCGAAACGTTTCTACAGGCTGGTTCATTGCCAGACGAGGCCGTCCTGCGACAGTGTATTCCGATAACGGAACCAATTTTACCGGAGCAAACAATGCTCTGACATGCCTGGATTGAAGAAAAATCACCGAAAACGAGTGTTTTCCAATAAAGTGGAAATTCATTCCCCCTACGGCTGCGTGGTAGGAGGGATGGTGGGAGCGGCGCTTAGTTCGTTCCACCAAAACCCTTCTCGTGCGAATTTTAGGGAGATAGTCGGTGAATTTCGAGGAGTTACTAACGGTCCTGTGTGATGTTGAATCCACATTAAATGTGCGTGTAAATTCCTGCAATACTTTGAGACGAGAACTGAGAAATCGCTTCTGCAAAGAATATCTGTCCCAACTGGTGCAGAAGGCCAGCGTTTCATGACAAAACCTAAAGGAGGGGGGGACGTAGTCCTCATAGAACTAGACAATAAAAAGCGTGTAATGTGGCCAATGGGCAAAATCGTAAAAATATTCAATTGCAGAGATGGCGCTACAAGAGAGGACCAATCAAAAAACTGTATCCACTACAGGTTTCAGCTACCAGCGATCTTATGCTAACCCGGGCAACTGAAATCAGATCTAGATACAGCACACTCTTAAAATCAAGGACATAATCTTAGACAAAATGTACGATAGAGACTTTTTGGATTTATAGTCTTTTTTTTTAACAATGACTATAATTGTTTTAGGTTTATTCTTTTTTGATCTCATTTTAGTATGCTCCATCATATATATTGCATGTTAACCAAATTTCTCTTATGTATTCCTAACCTAATGCATTTGTATTGATTTTGTGTCTTATTGTAATGTTAGAACATTTTGTGCAATGGTTGATTTTGAGAAAATCAGGGTGGGAGAATGTTGTACCTCTCGCATACATCGAGAATAAGTCTGGCAACAACTGTAGTAGAAAATTTATGCATTGCTGGAATGACAACAACGCACATATTCAGGACTTTTTTTGCAGCCGGAAAATTCGGCAGACGAGACAATTGCGTTACGAAACTGAGTTTTGGGTGAGAATGAAATAGAATCCGCTGCGGATAGGAGTGATATTTATCAAATTAGCTGCGTTTTTGAAGATGAGGACACCTATGTTTAGGTTTTGCGATATTTAAATCACAAAAGTTGTCTCAAGTTTAGTAAAAGTTACGCTAGGCTTATTTTCGTTGTTCAGATAAGTGCATTTTTTTTTCCTATTGCGGTTATATATAATTTGCAAATATAAATGTGATTAGGATTATATTAAATACATCAGCAAAATCTGGAATGGTATTTAAACTTGTAGATGTTGAGTATCCATTGCTATGTCGGAGCCAGTTGCAGTCAGGTGTGAAAAGTAGGAATGATTTGCTCACGACATAACAACCACTAAGAAATGTAAAGAAACGTCGCGCATAAAATATCCGTACTTAAAGATGCACACGACGATAATGGTAATGGAACGCTTTGAAATCTTTGAGTTTGTTAATAAAAAATTTGTTAAAGTTTTACAAAATGGGAAATATATAATAAAGCAAATCCCAAATTCCAAATTTGGGCACAGATGCCCGTATTCGAGTAGAGGACTATTATTCAAAATTTGATGTCTCTAGGAACCGTCGTTTTTCCACAATGCGAGAAACATACATATATTTATGCACATTTTGTATTATTCAATTTCTTTAACTATAATGCAGGGCTCTAACATTTGGTAGCCACAATTTGAAAAGTGATTCAGACTTTTACCAAACGAAATTAACAGCTCTTTTGGGCAAATTGCCCCTTTGGATTAATAAATCGTTTAAGGGAGAGAATTAAATGCTGTATGTCACTGCATTTAAAATTTGCAGGATATTGATTCATGAGTTTGTTGAAACAGTTCACTTTAATGATTTAGTTTCACATTTTAAATTCAATGATTTTATTCCTAAGATGAAAATTTTTCTTTCGTCAATAGCAGCAGAAATTTGTTTCGAATAAGAAGTGAGAATCTGTAAGCAAGATGAAAGTAATTAGGAAATTGCGGGAAACTAACGCTTGCAGCTTTTAGTTCTGCGTATTGAGTTGAAAAACAAGTTTCTTCATCTTTGCCACATGAAAAGTTTCAAATATCTTCTTCGGACAGTCTACGTGCTGTACCACGGCAAGCTGGAGAAACCCCTTATTCTTAATTGCCGTAGGTCACAGTTGTACTTAGCGTCTGAACTGAGGGGGGTTCCAGTCAGGAGTTCTGTCCATCTGTAAGCTGAAGGCTATTTAGTTAATAAAAGGCTGCTAAAAATTTCGATATTACAAAGGATGCTCCATGTACTTAGCCACTTGGACAAATAGAAATCGCATTTCTTAACGTAATTGTATTTGTACGTTTTACAGCTGACATACCCAGAAAAACTTCTACTGTTTTTAACAAACATATTTGAATCGCCGTTTGTTTGTATCTCGATAAAGCCCTCTGCCTCTTTTGCATATATGTATTCATGCATACAGATTGATTAAATTAATATATAATTTCATGAATGAATTGTATTAAAAAATCGATTTAATTCATAATTTTTCTTGATTTGGGCCAACATTAGCAATAGGAATAATAAGTAGCATAACATTTTAATCTCTTTCCAATAACATCATATATTCATGAAGTTATACAATAGTAATCAAACATTTTATACTGAATCCAGGCATCACCTCGAACATTTACAATGTGTTTGCTGATTACTGCATAGGCATGCACAGATTAGAAAATGGTTTTCTGAAATCGTTATTGACGTACGAGTGCCACATAGAGAAGACATTTTTAGTCAGAAATTTTTATAAAGCATACCGCGTTATTTTCAAAGCAAGATTGAATTAAAATATCTATAAAATTTATGAAGATTGCTTCAAGTTTTTTTTGTTGTTGTTGTTGTGCAAAATGCCCTATCGTGTTCATTCTCTCCTTTCTAGACGCAATGTTGATATTCTTTCATACTACACTCATGTCCATAAATTAAGGATAATGCAAAATCAGGCAAAGGAAGAGTTAGAAGCAAAACAAATTTGACTTATTTGTGAAGCTTATTTATTAAACAAAAGGTAAAGAGCAAAAAAAGATGCTATATGTTTGATATTATTAAAAAAATTCGCGATTTTTTCTCACTGGAGCAAATTTCAAAAAACCTATTTACTAAAAACCAATATTACATGGTTGGTATGATTGTTAATACATTGTATGTCTCCCAGACGATGCAATACAGTCCGTACAACGCCTAGGCATGCTGAGTATCAAATTATCGATCTGATCTTGGGGTATATTACACCACTCAAAATGCAATGCTCTCCGAAGTTCCGGTAGACATGTAGGAGGAGGTTGACGGGCTGCAACTCGTTGGCCAAGCATGTCCCACACGTGCTCTACTGGATTCAAGTCCGGTGAGAATGCTGGCCAGTCCATACGGGTGATATCCTCCGATTGAAAACATTCGCTTACGATGTTTGCACGGTGAGGACGGGCGTTGTCATCCATAAACACAAATTGTGCGCCCATGGCGCCCCGAAACAAACGTACATGTTGTTCCAGAATGACGTCCCGATAGATTTGGCTTGTCATGGTTCCAATTTGAACATGCAGGTCAGTTCTGGAACCCAGAATAATTCCACCCCAAACGAGCACTCCTGCACCACCGTAACGGTGTCGTTCAATGATGTTTTCTTGGTGGTAACGGGTACCTGGAGCTCTCCATATGAAAGTCCGGCGAGAATCAGACTGCAAGCTAAACCTGGACTCGTCGGAAAACATCACACAAGCCCACTGTTGCGGTGTCCACAATGCATGCTCTCTACTCCAGGCTAACCGCAGGCGACAGTGAGTTGCAGTAAGTGGAACGCATCTGACAGGTCCACGAGCATATAGACCAATCTGCCCTAAGCGTCTGTACACTGTCTGCCTTGAAATTGTCGTACCAGTGGCTGAAGAGAGCTGACGAGACAGATCTGAGGCTGTGCTCCTCCTGTTTCTTTTGGCAGTAACTGCCAAATACCGGTTCGCAGTCGGCGTTGTAACTCTGGGGCGACCTGTGCTGTAACGTCTACTCACATGACCATTATTTTGGAATCGTTGCCAAAGCCTAGGGATGACACTCTGGGCAATTCCAAGTTCGTCTGATACTTCCAGTTGGGTACGCCCACATTCCAGACGGCCGATAATTCTACCACGTAAAAAATCATCCAAATGCGTCCTTTTTGTCATAACTATTCGGTTATTACACTCAAATGCTTATAAAGCGCCTGCGAACAATTTTACTTCTTTGCCTGTATTCCTTATATATCACTCTCTTACACTCTCGTCATTGTGACGTACCATCGGTGTCATCTGGTTACTTCCTGAAATTTGCATATGATTCTTGAAGATGTGTGTAGTGATTTTACAGGTGATATATTTATTTTAGAGTTCGATTTCCGCGTGACTCCGAATTATCCTTAATTTATGGACATGAGTGTATATGGAGCACTGAACAAACGCTAGTTAAAAAAACCACTCAACGAAGTTATGATACCACTGAATTTAAACCTAATTTAATCATCTATACAGTTTAACAACTTCTCTACACATTCCAGAACCTCATCGTGACCATCGTTTCTATTTCATTTTCCTTGTTGAGTACAACACCACTTCCAGATTATTTCGTTCTGAGTTACTGCATCACCAGTCTTCGCCTGAAATAAACCTATATACTTATTTTTCTTTTTTTCTTTACCCACACTTCTGTGTTTTCTTCATTTATATTTTCAAATTTTCAGCACCACGAGTAATTTCAAAGATGCCCGATGATATTTTCTTCATCTGAAGAAACTCGATTGCAGTTTCAGAATTCAGTTTTTGAGCCAAGAATGATAATCTTTTAACTAAATTTCAGGTTACTATTCAGTGCATAAAATATGTGAGTTTCTTCTAAAAAACTGTCAACTTTTTGTCTTTGTTAATAATTTTGAGGAGCAATGAAAAAAAAATAATTTGCAAAACGCGTATCCCCATACATATAATCGAGAATTCGGCCTAATGATCTCGGCCTTTGAAGGAATGCTACTTTCATGTAATATATTCATGTTCTTATATTAATTATATATGTATGAGCCCAGAAGGGCTATTAGTCTCAAAACGGCATTTTGCGTCGAATCACTTTTCAAATTGCCACCAAATATTATTGCCCTATATTACCTTTAAAGGAACTAAGTAATGAAGAATCTACACGAATGTATGCATGTTTCTCCTATTGTGAAACAACAACGGTATCTACAGCCATCACATTTTTAATAGCGTACGTAACCTTCCACGCGAGTATAAGCACTTGGAAGCCCGAATTTTGAATTTGTTTTATTTTCTATTTCATATTTTGGAAAACTTTAAGGAATTTTTGGTTAAAAAATTCAAAACTACCAAAGTGAGCAGAGGCGACATTGTAGGAAATAATACATTTTAATTTCTAGCGAGCGAGATTGCCTGTCGTAAAATCTAAAGATAGATATCCTATTTTTAAATGTTTTTAGCACGATGTGGAGTTATCTCAAATGCTCTCGAAACGTGTACGTATCTGTAAATGAAAAAAACGCCCGCCTAGGCGTAATATAAAATCTGAAAGCTTTCAATTTTTTCCTTTTTTTTTTTTCCAAACTCAATCAATGCCAGTACTGTTCGTTTGCTGAAAACTAAGGTTTGTTGCTACCCCTTTGATACCTGATATCAGCATTTATCCCTCTTGTTGACATAATAGTGTCTGTTACCTGTATATTAATCATAAAAAATTACGAAATTAGAATTGCACGCAGCCCTTTAAAGAATAAATGATAATATATCTAACATTGAAGGCTTTCAAACCTTTTTTTGGAATCGGAAATATATAATTGATTCTTTAACGAAAGCTTAAAAAAATAATCGACAAATCCCGTTTAAGGCGAACACTCAAGATTTCACCATATCTTTTTAATCTTGCGTGGACGTGTCTACTCTAAGGACAGTCCGATGAAGTTATTTTATTAAATTTTAATTAAAAATTTTCATTGCCAAATAATAGCTTCAAAATAACTAGTTAAAAATTTCTGAGGACAAAGAGTCGCCACAAAACAAAATCTGACTCAGAAATATTAATGTAATTTTGCTATAGATTTCTGGCACGCGGAAGTTAAAGATATTCTGAAAATTAAGAAACACCGAGCAAAAGCATTACTTTAAGGAAGAGAAGTTCGCTGAACACTGTTAGTTTGGACTGGGGGTTCAAGTCCTCGCGAATGGGCTGGCTTGCACGTGCATTTTCATAGTTTTCCCATGTGTAACGTGTATAAGAGCCAGAGTTTCCCTTAAAAAACCCTCCACGAAGGCATCCCTCCCCTGAGATAGCCTTTGAGTGCTTTGTCATAATTAAATTAACCAAACCAACCAAGAAGTGAAAGACTTCGGCCAGTACCTCTTGTTCTAATTACTAATACAGGCCAGTTTCCTTTAAAAACATTCTTATCTAAGCCGAGTTTCCTAAGTGATAATCCCACAACAGGTTAGTAGCAGCCATGATAAAATATCTACCTAACAACAGCTAGAATAATCCTTCATCCTAAACCGACTACTGGTCACTTCCAGGGAACGTTGGTACGAAATTATTCAATACGTGTTAAGAAAGAACAAGAAATAATTCAATTTTTTTTTCATATAAAGGAATAAAAAAATTCAAAGTTTACTAAAGAAAATGAATATACCTAAATGGGAAAGCTAAGTTCAAGGCGACAATCTGCGGTTCGAAATGATTTACTCTTCTATGAAGGCCGTCTTCTTAGAAGAAAGAGATTTGATACCAAAGGTTCATACCTATACTGGTCACTTAAGAGGTGTTCGTCTTAGAAAGCTGCTTCACTGTATGTTATAAAAATTCAATGAATAACTAAAAAATTTTCGAATAAAATTTATTCACAAAATTAAATAAAACTTTTAAAGTGCTTAAAAGAAATGTCTAAATGTAAAGTTAAATGTAAAGAATTCTCTTCGAATCGACCACTCAGGATTTCACAATATCTTTTTAACTTACGTGGATGCGCTCATCTTCCATAATACTTAAAATCTATGTTTATTTCTGCTCTCAAAAACGCTAGTCGTCTTAGGGAGATACCAGTATTTCTTGATTCACTGCAAATACATATTATTTCTAAAATAAAAAAAAAAGATTGCGTTTAAATTTTCCGATTATACTTTTAAATTTGAGTCTTACAATGACTGATGTAAAAACGAACCAGTTTTCGTTAATATTCCCCTGCTAAATTGACCACTAGTGCCCCAGCGGTAAAGTTGCTAAACACTGATATTTCGATTAGGCGAACGAGCTAGTTCCGAAGAATGTATTCTACAAAGGCATTTCTCCTCTTAAGCAGGTAGCCCTAACGCGTTTTGGCATAATCCAATGAATTCAAATTCCGTAGTGACATATTATGCAGCTGACTTTCATAATAACCAACAAATCGACATCCAAATAATTTATTATACGCTATACATGAAAATGTTCACGACACTTTAAGAATAAACGGAAACAAAACAAGATATAATTTTCACTAAAACAATATCAGATTAACAAACGTGAAAGAAAATAATTTGATAAGTAACTAAGCAATTTCTATAGAGGTAACCTCATGCTCTTAATTTTCTTCATTTTTCTAAACATTTTTAGAGTGCATTTTTTATGAAAAATTATCAGTAAACGTTATTCAAAAATTATCAGTAAGCTTATAAAAATGATTAATTTATTAATGACCTTTGTTAATTAAGAATGTAAATTTAAAATTCTATTAAGTGCTATAAGTTGCATTAATTTTCTACTCAGTTTCAATTTTTAAATACTTAAGTTTGCTTCTTACTTTTTCAACAAAAATTTATTAACTTCATTAAAAAATACGAAATGCAGAAGTAAAAATAGCCCTCTATCCTTCCTGCGCTCCCAAATCATTATGCGAATATGCATTTGCAGGTTTTTAAAACCTGGAAAATGCATCTGTACGATATTATCGTCATGCGATGGTTTGTCGGCACTTTATTTTTTACCACGATATTTTCGACGACGATGTTTTTAAACTGCGAAGTTTTTGAACGGCATTATTTTCGACCACGATATTTTGTACCTCCATGTTTTAGAACTGCGATGTTTTCTCTTTGCTTTATTTTCTCCCACGATGTTTTGTACCACGACGTTTTCGCCTTATGTTGTTTTCTCTGCGACGGTTTCGTTCAGGATGTTTTTGCGTTGATGATTTCGGCTGTAACCGGTCATACTTTAGGCCCTTGTTTGGCTTCGCCGACTTAATTAAGATTTAGGGGTCAACTGATTTAGAATCCTGATAGCTTCGACTATATCTTCAGTTAGCTTTAATTAAGCTCAGTTAAGTTTACTTTCCTGTTCATTCAAGTTCAAGCCCAAATGGAGGCTTTGCTGTACACTCCAAGTAAGAAGTTGATTGTATCATATTTATTCTGAGAAATAAAAGGTGGTTAACCCTTCTTAAGTCTTGCATCTTTGTTAACACACTTAAGCGATTATTCACTTGTTAGTGTTTGTGGGGTTCAAGGATTGAACACTGAATTAAATAAGTAAACCCCCGCAGTGTCTTGGTTAATTCATCCAGCTAGTAGTGGAAGATATCGGGTACGAATACTTGTAAATATGATTTATGATTCGGTGTCTTCTTGCAAAAACCTGAATATTTTACTGAGGTAATTTAAAATTTGACATTCCGGATTTTGTTTGGTTTTATATTCTGTCTCCCTCTCTCTCTCTCTCTGTATGTATACACACATATATATATATATAGATAGATGTATACATACAGAGAAAGAGACATGGAGCTCATAAAACAATAATTCATAATAAGTAAACTTTCCATATGCCATCTCCAAGGAACATAAATTCTATTTAAAACTAGGAATAAAAAAAACTTTTAACAGCCAACTCTTTATGTATTATCGCCAAGAAACTTTCCTGTTTTCTCGCCAATCTTGGCTTAACTTTCTTAAATAGCAAACTACATTTTACGATAACCCTTTTCATTTCCATCACTTAATACTTGAATTACCAGCCATTTGGTTTTAAAATTTTACAGGCAAGTTAGTTAATTTTAACTTATTCAATTGATCTTTAAATTTCTAATTAACTACTTGTTTTAAACTTTAAACCTTAAAATTTTAAGGATTATATTATTTTTATCTTCTTATGATTTTGAACTACTTATTAATGTCCTAAAATGTATACTTTTGTTTTTACTTTTGTATTTGAGTTTGAAAATGAGAGTGTAGGGGATATGTCTTCTAAAGTAAGCATCTCGTTCAGTTTAATTGTGCTCTTAGTGAGAAACGTTTTGAAGATTTTTGAATTTCGAAGATTATTTGCTATTTGTTTTGTTTAACAGTTTTCTTTTGGCTTAAATGGACTAATGTCTTTTTTTGATTGAGGCTTATATTTTGGATTTAGCAAATAATTTGATGCTTACTTGGAAGTAAGATGAAACACTTTTTCTTAATTTAGTTATTGTTAATTGATGGTAGATTGTTTTATCCACTTGGTAAGTCGATTAATCCGCAATCAATGACAACGGCTACTTTTTCAATGCTTAAAATTTTTACTTTTTTTTTTCGATTAGAGATTTTTCCTAGCAGTTTTTAAAGCAAATGAGGTCTGGAAAATACTAATTGCTAATTAAAATTCTAACTAAAAAGTTTTTTTTCCTGGCTTTAAATAGGATTTCTGTCTCTTGGAGATGGTATATGGAAAGTTTTCTTATTATGAATTATTGCTTTATTACTTTGCAGCTTTAGCGCAAGTCATGGGCTTTTTAATTTCATTTTAATTGCTTTTATTTTGAATATATATATATATATATATACTGAATAATCCAAAAGTAACAGAAAAAGTAAAAATTCAGTAATTTCGAAAGTATGGACAATCGCAATTTTCAAATTCGTTTTTTAGTATATGGCGAATAATGAAGACTATTTAAAACATCTTGTAGACTGCCGAGTAGTAACTTTCGCTTAATGGAGGTATAACCATGCATAACTTCCCCATTTGAGCAAAACAGAACCTACGTGCTATTTTGTAAACCCCTATGCAACAGCCAAAGATGGCAGCGTGTTCCAGGTTCCTTGTATCATTAATTAAAGATCCCTTTTCCTTTTAGGAAGTCTGTAATCGGACATTTAAAATTGTTTCCAGAATAATTAAGCGTTATGCAGCACTTTTAAAAGTGCATTATCATTTCTTCCTTACCAGAGAAGCAAATGTTCCATAATGTAACATTCAGGTAGAAGCTCTTTCTCTCGCACAGTTCCTTCCAAGCATCTGCTGCGATCGATATTTGACAAAAATCGTGTTCCGAGTTGCTCTTGCCCACGAAGGTCTCCAGACCTTACGCCTTGTAACTTCTTTAATCCCAGGCCATGGAGCCTGGGATTAAAGTAGGGCTACTTTAATCCCAAGCTCCATGGCTTTTCGGCCGAAATTATTGGCCATATTAAAGGAAGTTATTCGTCATTACGTTACAGGAATTGCAACTGAACCCTCCTGGATGCTGTATAGAGAGTCGTGTATCGTTTAACAGCAGTTCTCATGAATGATTGCTGTCAAGCTGAACATTTATAATCTTAGAAGTGTTACTAACTATACTGTGTCAGTGTACTCCCATAACTATAACTGAAGCAATGTCTATAAAAATTAGGTATATATCATATATATATATATATATATATATATCGTATGTATATCCTGATATATATACGTTGTATATATATATATCGTATGTATATATGCATTGTATATATATATATATATATATTGTGTATAAAATGAAGGAGTTATACGATTGGGTCGAAAATTGGTAAATGCGATGTAAATGTATTGAAAACGAAATGCTAACGCTATCACACGAATTTAATGTTTTACTACGGAAATACAGCAAAAAAGAGCAAACAAAAATCGGTATAATGGACGTATAGACATCTGGTCCTGTTGCATGCTCTTATCCGGCTGGGCAATGACTCGTAGGATTGGTGGAAGTGCTTCTGCGAGACTCCTTTGATACGCGTTCCAACTGGCAAGTTAGATCGGCGCTGACACTCGGTGTCGCCTGCTTATCACAACCTAAACATGCTCTAATGGGAAAGAGAGCTGGGGATTCCACCGGCCAGGGAAGATTTGAAGAGACAGAAAGACAAGCAGTAGAAAGGCGTGCCATGTGCGTTCGGCCATTATTCTGTTGAAATGTAAACCTAGGGGTTTGTGAAAGAAAGGACAATATTACGGGGTGTAGAATCTTTTCGACGTACCCGGTGCTGTAATAATGTCACGTATGACAGCCAAAGGGGTCCGGCTATCAAATGAAATAGCATCCTATACCATAACTCCTGACTGTCAGCTGTGTGGGAAATGACCATCAGGTAAGTATCCGACGGCTGCCGTGGACGTCTCTAGACTTCGCTGGTTATCAGGGCTCAATTCGAATCGAGATTCGTCGCTAAAAACAGTTCTACTCCACTCCGTGAGATCCTTGGTCTAATGCAAACGTTCTTGGTGGTGGGCTGTGGTGAGTAGTAGTCCGCATAAAGGGCTCCGTGACCGTGACTTCGCCTAACAATGGTTATTGCAGTCATCGGTGTCCCGGTTGCACGTCGGATAGTTGATAACAACACATCAGGAGCGACGATCGGATTATCACTCTGTCGTCGCCGTCCATTGACCGCTACCTTCTTGAAGCTCTGTATGGCCATGGTTCGAGCATTCCTCCCAACGTCATCTAATGGTAACATTTCTCCGACCGAAATATCTAGCGATCCTGTGATTTGACCATCTTGTTTCATTTAGTCCACTTGCACGTACTCTCTCAAATGGTAGTATCTGCTCATACTGTTCGCGAACCCGACTACGAGGAACAGGTAGAGTCCAAATGGGTCGACGGAACACATTTGCATGAAAGGCATTCCTTTCTTGTGCTGTTGTAGCATATCAGTCAGCTTATCGATGCGATAGTCTGAAGGTCCTGTGCTCAGCTCCGAAAAATGATACGTCGATTTTTCAATAATACCTCTCTCCCGAATTATTCTCTTCGTCACATCTGGTGCTTGAATTAAAATAGCAGTTGATAATTCATCATTAAATTAGAGTTAAGCATGCGGTGTCGTCGGTTCTTCATCAATTGTCTTCAATAGGTGAAATGCGAGGAATTAAATGCATCCTTCGCATCTGTTCGCGTTTTTAAGGACTTATGTCTTCTTCCCTGTATGATTTTTTGAAATTACATATACAGTGCATATTTAAATAAATATTTTAAGTTTGGTTTTCCTTAAAGAAAGAAATGAAAAGAAAAGGTAAAAAAGGAGCTAATACGTTTTGGGAAGAAAGACCAAAATAATCAGTATTTATCAGTATATTTTATAATTATATCATTTTTCTTGTTTTCTTGAAATCAACCGAAGGTCTCAAAAAGTTAGTCAAGGGCCGCAAGTTTTGAGTCTCTGTTTTTTGGTGCTGTAGATAAAACTTGGTTATCAATACATTTTCTTACAAATATTGAAGAAAGCGAAAAATGTGAAAATTGTTCTAAAAGCTAGTTTATTTATTGATCCCTCAAATTTTCATTATTTTAAATTTTTTCCTCAGCTGTTTAAGTTCGTTATTATTAGCGTGAAATCTTCCATATTTCACATACAAATAAAGTCACATTAATTACTTGTTTCAAAACTAGCATGCTTCCAAAATGCTTTAAATGAGTGCTACGTTTCCCAAACCGATTTTTTCTGATGATGATTTCTGACCATGATTTTTTTCTCCATTTGCAGATCAAGATTTTCAGATAGCCCTGAATGTGATTTGTTAGTTCAATTAGATATCTTCGACGAGCATAAATATGCAGATGAAAGCCAGCTAGTTGGACCCAACGGAGTGGATCTAAACAGTCATCAAGATGTTTTCTATGCCATACTTAGACAGGTAAGATGCAGGAGTTATTAAGCCTTTTTATTGTCTCCTACACAAGGTAATAAGATAGAAAAATACACTCATGGACAACAAAACTAGCGCACCAAGAAGGAGTTGTCAAAATGAAACGAAATTTTACATACGTAATGACTGCTTTGATATAAGTAAATGATAAGGAAATCAAAGAAAAAGGATAATTTATTTCAGAGAAAAAGGCAAAAGAACGGAGGAGTTAATACTCCGTTGGACCCCCTCTAGCGCGAATGCACGATGCGATACGATCGGGCATTGAGTCATACAAGTTCTGTATGATGTCTTGAGACATTTCGTTCCATAGTTGCTGTAACCTTGCCTCTAGTTCATTCAAACTCGTGGGATGCCCAACTCGTCGTCCCAAATGATCCCAGATATGCTTGATTGGAGACAAATCTGGGGATCGGGCAGGCCAAGGAAGGGTAGTAACAGTGCGGAGACAGTCTTGTGACACCCTTGCCGTATGAGGCCGAGCATTGTCTTGTTGAAAAATGGCTCCTGGGAGCCGTTGCATGAGTGGCAACACATGTGGTTGCAGGATTTCATGAACATATCGCTGGGCTGTCATGGTGCCACGGAACAATACTAGGGGTGACCGTGTATTGTAAGCAATGGCACCCCATACCATCACACCAGCTGAGGGAGCGATGTGTCGTTGTACAGCAAAGGCAGGATTGAGACGTTCACCACGGGCTCTCTACACACGAACACGATTGTCATCACTGCCGAGACTGAAGCTGGATTTGTCGCTAAAGACGTCCTGGTTCCATTCCGCTGCAGTCCAGTTTCCTCGTGCTCGACACCATTCCAAACGAAGGCGTCGATGGGTGGGCATCAAGGACAGCACACGTAATGAGTGCCGCGATACCAATTGCCCTTCCGCCAGGCGCCTTCGTATGGTTCGAGAAGACACAGGGGCCCCTAGTGAAGGTGCTACCTGTGCCTGGATGGCGGCCGATGAAGCAGTTGGCTGTATACGCAGTTGCATTTCTTACGATGTGGCGGTCTTCTCGACAACTGGTCTGTCCAGGGCGTCCTGAGCCTGGTCTTCGTGTACATGACATCTCTCGGGTCCACTGGTCCCAACACCTCCTCACAACACAATCAGAGCGGCCTAATTGACGAGCTACTCGCCTAGCTGACCACCCAGCTTCCATCATCGCGACGATTCTCCCCCTCTCAAACTGCGACAACTGCTCATATTGTCTTCAAACACGGCGTAATGACATGTCTACCTCAGCTCTTCCTTTGTAAATGATTCAGCACTCTCAAACAAAGCTTTGGTTACCTGTTTTATACTCCACAGAGTACGACGTTCAACGCCCTCTACCGGCTATACGTAATGCGCAATCAGGCTGCATTTCTAATCATTTGCATATCTCCCCGACATGTACCTTCATTGCAAGTTTCGTTACGATCCCGCAATTATTTCTTGGTGCGCTAATTTTTTGTCCATGAGTGTATAATAACTGTGTAAAACGGTTTAGTATACTTCTTTGATCATAAAATGTCTGTTAGGCTTTTACGAATTTCATTTCTGACTTTTAAATATTTTAGTTAAAAAGAAATGTGATGGTAAACATATATCCATATGTTTTTCTAACTAAGTCAGAAAAATTACGGCAAATAAAAAAAATTTAAACGAAAGGATTTTAATGAAATTTGAAGAAAATGTAAATTATATTTTTGGCTTTAAAGTGCCTTAAAAATATTTCATACGTGAAACATTTTCCATGTAAAGGCTAGATCTTAGAAACATTTACCTCAAAATTTAATGTGATACTGTGTAAAATGGGCAAAAAACTTCAGAATCGAGAAGCACTTTAAGGCCCATAATAATACGCTATATTATTTAGGATGAACTCGTAGAGAGTACAGATCATTGTAATTTTAAAGCAAGTGTAAGAAAGCCATTAAAATCGTGCAGCAGTTTGTACAATAATACGTATCCCTAGAGCAGTGATGGCAAACCTGTGACACGCGAACCCATTTTAGGTGTCACTCATCACGCATTTTCAGAGCCGTCGGCTGAGACAAAAAAACTGCCTCTTGCAACGGCCTCGTCATTTTCAACATGCGCGCAGCACCTCGGGTGCGTTCAAGTGCATTCTTGGCAGTCGGAAAGCACGAATGGCAAATGGGTGATTCTGTATGTGACATGGCACCAGAGTTAAGTTAGGATTTTTCCTAATTTTGACGCGTCGGGGTCGAAAGGTTCGCCATCATTGCCCTAAAGAGCTTCCGATCCTTTATGAGGAGAGCTATTTTCTTGTAATATGAATATTTTGTTTATTAATACCTGCTTAAAACATGCATAAATGTCTTGAATATCATCTTTAAATCATTTGTATAATGTCTCATATCACATGCATAATGTCTCGAGAATCATCGGTATGTCTCTATTCGACAGCACGCAAAGATCTGCGCTGGAACCTAAAAGAATGCCACCCCAAACACACAGGTAACACATTGGTTGTAACTGTACCTTGAAAGTTTAACGATGGCAGCATCGGGATCGTCTGCAGCTTGTAGTACCGGCCTAGTCATCAGTCATTTTTGTATCGCTCTAAGAAGTATAGCGAATACGAATCAGTTTCTCTCAGAAAGTCCTCCAGGAAAGCATCCCTTCCTCTCAGGCAGATAACCCTCGTGTGCTTTGTCATATTCAAATAAATAACCCCTAAGACGTGAGGCGAAGGTCACAAGGACCTACAAATGGTGTAGTTTTTTTCTTTGTGTGTGTGTGTATGTGTGTGTGTGTGTGTGCGTGTGTGCGTGTGTGCGTGCGTGCGTGCGTGTGAGCGTGTGTGCGTGCGTGTTTGCGTGTGTGTGTGTGATAGAATATTTGAGCAATCCATGCTCAGAAGCTGATTCTATAATCTATGAATAACAAAAAAGGTCGCATTCATTCATAGTCAGCTCTCTTCATTTTGTTTGACTGAAAATTCGGAAGGAGTAATTTATGCTTAGAAACTAATTTTACTATCTACGAATGACAAGAAAGTCATCGTTTGAATCACTCAGCTGTGGTACTTCCTCGCAGTTCGTTTGAAAAATGATGTATCGAAGCCTTTCTTACAAAACAATTGTTTCGATATTTTTGTTCATATTTAAAACATGCAATAATAACCGCTCCCTGTTTCTTCGTTTTTATGCTTCTGTACAATTACTTAAACTGATATAGTCTTGACATTTTCATGCGTTGCACTGATAGGACATTCTTTATTAGCTACATGACAAAATTTGATGAAGATCGCCATATTTTAAGCAAGTTAGGAGAATTACCCGACTTCCTCAATAACTGTAAACTATTTTGTGTACTTACTATGAAGTCATTTGAAGTATCCATTTCTTTATCAGTGTTTTACAGCGAAGTTTGCAGTATCTCTGAAGTCGAAATAGTCTCTGCGTAACTAAGGAAAGAAATTCAAACATTATTGGTACATCTTCCTCCCAAAACAAAAGAAATTCAAATATTATTGGTACGTCTTCCACCCAAACCTAACTTAAAGAATGAACTTAACTTTCTATTCGAGGTAACAGCATTCAACTGGAATTAAATGTAATTTTCGAGGCGCTGCCATTTTGGGAGAGAAATCCTTTCTATGTTTGACCATCCGAGGGTTAGGACTTGCACTAATATTTCTCCTTCCTTTTCCCAGTGCTGTCTTAACGCATCGATACTATGAGCACAGCTCGAGGTATAGAGAGTATAGGGGCCTATATTTTTGCAACTTTATTGTTACTGAAAGAGCTGCTGTAGGTAAGAGCCCAGAACTCTTCAAAAATCCGAATGC
>KK121779.1:208114-236657 GCA_000611955.2 Stegodyphus mimosarum
CTTCCCCTCCCAAAAAGAAAATAATGCAATCACATATGAAGAAGTAAAACAAATTACTACCAAATAATTAAATATGCATTGTATTATATATTTTAAAATTCATAATTACATTTATAAACATGACATACTACAACAGTGTTAAAAATGATTAAATAATGGGTGATTATAAGTGATTCATTGGATTTCAAAACAGTGCGTTTTTTAAGTCCTTTCACATACGGAATAATGAATGATACATGAAAATAAATGTTAAGTATCCAAGTTGTTTTCCTTATCATCATAAAATTTTGGTGTAGCTTTCTCTGATCACACGAAACATGTCTATGCAGTATTCGACTTCGGTCCTCACCTAAAGGCCATATATGCACTGGTAATGCGATGCTTGAGATTAACCAAAGTTTCCGGCATTTGGGGCATCTAAACAGCGTCAACATGCCCCCAAATAAAAAAAATAACAAACTATGAAGTCTGGAGATCGCAGTGGCCATGAGAATAGCGTTAAATCATCTTCAGCCCATCACCCAATCCAGCGGTGGGGGAATTTCATCAAAAGATCATTTGGCATTAGCTCTGTTTGCGTGGATTCTGCAAACTGCGCTAATACCGAATGATAGAAAAGAAAGGAATTTCGATTTTATGTTGCTTAGGAAAGGAACCCTCCACATTTCAAAGCTGTATCAAACATTAGCTTAGACATGAATGTAAACATGTACCCAGTCAGCAACCTGAAGGAATAACTGAAGATTCAAAAGCTTGGTTCGGAGTTTAGAGGAGCATTACCTTGCATTTTATTTTATTTTCCGTAAAATCTGACGAGGTTATTTAAATATGAAAAATAATTTAACAATTGAAACAGAAATTTGAAAATAATTGGAAAATGTCTGAATTTCACCCATTTATTTAATATTCGTGGGAAAATTTGATGTTTCGATATCTCAAAAAAAAAAAAAAAAAAAAAAAAAAAAAAAAAAAAAAAAAACAAAAATAAAAAAAAAAAAAAAAAAAAAAAAAAAAAAAAAAAAAAACCCCTAAAATTCTCGAAAATAATCTTGAAACTGTTGACGTGAAATAATTCGAAATTATATTTGTTTTTTCGTGATTTTTTTGTTGACATCCGATATCTGTAATGTCTTACCTATGCTAATTTTATACGTTGCACTGACATTTGTCTCTTCCGTGTAGTTGACATGTGATCAATATTCTATTCATCTTAAAGCATAACTCATTGCGGAAAATACCCTACATATTCCCGCTTCTAAAAAGGGACTAGGGATGAGCGAAGCCAGTCATGAAATCCTAGTGGTGACGAATTATCGTCCGCCACCTTTTAGTTCGGGCCTCTGTTGAGTCTTTTAGTGAATTTTTCAATGTCAGGAACTGAAGAAATGTGCAGTGCCTTGGCCGGGATTCGAGCCGAACATCCCGATTGCTAACAATGCGTGCTATCCAATTATACCCCTGAAGGCGAAAAGGGAAAATACCTTACAATTATCAGTTTGATTACTAAGGAAATGTTATGAAAAGGGTCTAAAGAATTTGAAAAGATTTTTAGAGAGACGTTTTTCTTGAAAATCTACACAATAAAAGACAGTATTACTGCCTATTCATGCGTTTGGTCGTGATAGTAAAATATAGATTTTTTTTTTCAGAATTAGCCTAAAAACTTAAGTTCTGAGAGTCATCAGACCGTAAATAAGGTATATTTACGTGTATTTATATTTCCATTACGCAAATCAGACGCTATCTGGTCTGACGCTATGAATTTTTCCAGAACTTTCCGTTTATTTCTGTGGGCCAAGAAAGTCTCATAGTCATATATAATATATTAATACTTTTAATATAAAATTTTGTCTCCGTTTTGTTTGTCTGTTGTATTTTAAATATTCATCATTCTGGATCGCTTTATTTTGGAAAATATAATTTTAGAAAATTATTAATGAAGAAATGTCGGTGTTTTATTTAAAGATAGTGTTAATTAATGAGGTCAGTCTTATAACATCAGATGTTTTCTTACATATTTTGATGACATTTTGTTCTTTCATCTAAATGATTTTTATTTCGGATATATTTTTTAGAATATTAGTTTACACATCTTGTGAGAATCATAGACAAGAAAGTTTTATTGAATAATTTCTTTATTATGGGCATTTAAAGCAACCTCTTTTTTTACTCCCGCAAATCATACATTTACTAATATAAAATTTGTATTGGGAAATTATATTTGAATAAAATTGATTTTAAAAGACCTCTACTAAAACTCCATAAGTTATCTGTTGGACTATTTTAGAATCACTCACATTCATTGCAGGTTTTTCATACGATTATACGCAGCTATACTGCATATACGGGCAAAAAAAATTATAAATATGAATGTTTTTCCTAAATATCCATCACTGATGTTCTATTATGCACGAAAATCTGCATATGTAACCATGAACGCCAAATGTAGACATGTTATTTAAGTATTTATATTATACAATCATATAGTATTATCTTCTGTAAAATAGTGGCAATTTTCAATTGGTACAAAAGACAGAGAAGGTTAATTATGACATATTATGCATAGATGTCTTAATTTGTCTCTAATATGAAATATATTAAAGTTGAAACAAACGACCATTTCTTTAAAATATGCTTTTTAGGTGACTGAGACTCCTCTGGAGATACCGTTTCTTAACATTCTGCAGCATCTTCTCCGGGTGGATACTTCCTTGCCAGTTTCGGATATAATCTGGGATACTGCAGAAAAACTAGTGCATCGTGCAACTCTTTGCGAAACCAAAGAAGACACGGAAAAACTCCTCAAGACACCAAGCTACCATCACAGTTTGAATAAACTGCTTAGAGGGCTTCAAGAAACTGGAGGCCGTTGTCAGTGTTCCTGCCATAATAATGGAGAAAATACATGTGTCACCATGGAAGGACGAACCCGAAAGCGAACACCTTTACAATTGTCTTTTGGTGCGACAGACGGCTCAAGGACACCGGGTATACTTAGTCCTGCCAATTCATCGATGGCTTTCAGTCCAGAACTTTTGGCATCCCTCTCCAGGGCAATTTCACCTCCTCCGAGAGTTCCGTCAGCTCCTCCACCTGCACTTAATGCCGGAGCTCCACCTCCACCTCCACCTCCGCCGCCCCCTCCTCTAGGACCCAGTTCAACTTTGCCACCACCTCCTCCTCCACCTCCAGCACCTCCTGGTCTCCCACCACCACCTCCGCCTCCTCCAGGAACTATGCCCAGTACAACTGTAAAACCCTCAACTCCGACCGCAGAATCTCAAGTAGTAAAGCTCCCTCAACAGTTTACTCCCAAGCCAAAAAACAAGATGAAATCTTTAAACTGGACAAAAATTCCAAGCAACAAGGTGAGAATGTTTCATAGACATTCTTATGAATTTGCTTTCGTTAATTAAATGTTAAAATCTTAATCGGCATTAATTAGTAAAATGCAAAAATGTCTACTAAATCACTATTTCTTTTAAATATCGCTGATTCTTTGTAACTGAGCAGGCTTCTTTGTAAGTGAATCGATCGCAAAAACAGAAAAATGTAAATCAGATTAGTAAGTACAGACCGCTGTAGCTGAAAGAGCAATATGAAATATTTCAAACTGTGTATTGTATAATACAATTCCAATACACTCTTCCGTTTCTTTACTAGATATGTTCTAGAATTTTTGGAGTTGTAATCTGAAATTTTTAATTTTGATATTTATTTTTCAGAGCAAAAATCAGCATCAATGTACTCTAAAAAAAAAAAAAATTTCCTCGAAGCAATGTGAACAGAAATAGTTCCTAACTTCTTCCTTTCAATTAAGCAAATGGGTATTGGTAACATAAATCTGAATTCGTACTTGAGCACTTAAGTGAGGAATTTAACTTTTAGACTGCGAAAATTCATAATTCCCCAGAAGTGCAGAATCCTGACAGTTTGAAGCGTACCTCATCTTTGTGAACATGGCTTGAAGAACGTCTTTCCGTTTAAAAAGAAAGATGTGTAAGTACAGCCTACTGTTTTTCGAATAGAAACTACGTATTCTGCGAAATTTGTAGGTAAATATTCAAAACCTTGATCAGTACTTTAGATCTTATCCCTACAAATTGATTCCTGACTATTGAAACCCAAAGAAAAACGGATTTTCTTGGTGTGTTTAATGATCTCCACTTTCTCCTATGATCCGAAACTCTTAATTCGAAGTTCCAATTGTGAGGCAAAAGTAATAAGGAAATTCTCAAGTTAGTCTTCTAAGTACAATAAATTTTGTATTATGATCTTATGAAATTCGCTTTATAAATTCGCTTTAAAAATTCGCTTTTACAGTTTATAACATTTGTTTATATCATCAGTTAATTACGTACTTTCTGTTCTAAAGAAAAAAAACTGAAATAATGAACTGCTTTAGTAGAATACGGTCGAACATGTTACTAAGATCTAAATTCTTAAAACTGAGAATGAAATTTAACTCTCAACTTAGCTGAAATTTTTTAAACTGATTTTCATGCTTAAAAACAATTTTAAGATATTTTAAAAACTTAGACCGTAATTTTTAATTGTGTTATAAATTTTAAAAAGTTGAAGTCTTAGGAATTTCAGATTTAGTTAAAATCTGCTGAGTGTTTTTGAAATCCATGTAGACAGAAAACTGTGTTTAATAGTCTAGCTTTGCAATAAGATAACCGAAAGCAATTTTTAAATATATCGATATATAAAGGTAATTTCCCCGGAATTTGGTTCAGTGTTTGAGTGATGGATTTTATCTAAAACTTACCTCTTGAAGAATACCATTTAGATAATAAGATTATCCATCCAAATGGTTATTTTAAAAGCAATTTACCAATTATTTTTAATATATTTTCATGAGTAACGCAATCAGAATTTCTCAATTAACCTATGAGATAATTTAACTCAAGTGCATTATCCATGTAAAATTTCTTTCATTCATTTAAATTTTGTAACTTAGGTTGTAGGTAAAAATAATTTGTGGTCGCTTATTGCAAAAGCTCACGATGGAAGCCCGAACGACTTAGACTTCGAAACCATTGAAGGTTTATTCTGTCAGCAGAGTACTATGTTAAATGGACAAGCTTCACCAAGGCTAGGAAACAGATCTGACAAGAATGGAAAGGACAGCTTGGATAGAAAAAAGAGAGAATCCTCTGAGGTGAGTGACTAGAAAGTAATTACAAATCCCAAACCAGACAAGCCTGAAGGGTGAAATCATAATATGTGACATTATTTGCAAAGAATGGGGGAGTGAATGAGGCCTAGATTAACTGGTCTCCAGTCTTTAAATTGCTTAACTGCACGCAGAGTTGATTTTTCAGCTTAAGAGCTGAGACCGCTACTATTTGTTATTCGTGTAACGTTCAGTAAGGTAATTCGAAACCCAATCTGCCATTTGAGTTCACGAGTTGTACTCTTAAAAACGTAGCTATTTTTTTTAATATCCTTTTCGTACAAATATGCGAAAGTGTTTAACTCCTGGACTAATCATTATATATGAACGAGTTGTGCATAATAGCAAAGTTGAGCAAGAGGATGTAAAGATGGTATTCATGCCGCCAAAATTAAAAATTTTATATTATAATTAAATTTGCAATAAAATTGAAGTCCAAAACTTCTGTCACTTCACTAAATTATTAATGTCAAAAACATGAATCCGGCTAAAATTCGTATCGCCTATCATTAACGAGAAATCCACTGTAACGCTATCGCTAACTGCTTTTGCTTCGCGGCTGTTTTTAAGTCCAGTGGTTAGTAAGCCTTGAGATATCAATAACTATTATAACTTGTTATTTATTCAAAGATAAGAAACCCTCTGAGTGAAAGATTTAAAAATAAAGTAATATTCCTTAATTAAAAATTGTTATTCTTCTGTTATCGGGACCGGATTCAGGAATGTAAGAATGTATGCACGTGTGTGTGTGTCTGTGTGCATATATGTGTGTGTGTATACAACGCGCATACATACGTACGTACATGTATGCACCCATACATTAACACATACATCCATATATACATGCATACACACATACATTTCTGAAGTCTGTCCTGATGACAGAAAAGTACCTAAAAATTAATCGTTAAACATTTTTCATGTGATAAAATTGCATATGAGAAACATTGACATAGTTTGTAGAACAGAAGGAGATAGACATTCTTTCCATAACTGAGTGTACATTTAAATTAAATTCTTGCTTTGTGCTTGTAGTTTTTTAGATGTAAATTGTTCAGATACTTTTCGAATACTGAATTAAGGTTTAGAATTGGATTTTAAAGTAAGTAAATTGGTTTAAGTTCAGGAGATAGTTTTGTTTTTGATATTGTTTGCTTAAACGTGTAAAGAGAGCAAATACTTTTATATTCTTTTTAATAATTTCCACTGCATGTTAAAATTTAATACGCGATTTAAATTTTGATGGAATTTATTCATAAATCTTAAATTTGGTCAATGATTAGTTCAAATCATAGTAAAGTACGTGCAATGGATTATCGAAAGATTGCTTTCCCTAAAAGTATTTGTTTTATTCTGCCTTGTACTTACATAATATATGCATATATGCATGATGTATTCGTATAAAAGAAAATTTACGCAAGTAATTTAATTCAGTTGGTTTCTTTCATTGGCCCAGATGGAAACAACTAACATTAAACCATTTTAATCATTTGAATATTTTTGGCTTCTTATTTCGTTCTACTTAACTGTGTTTACACTCATATAAATTTCAACACTGAAAATCCTTTTCTAAAATCTGTAATTACGTAAAGGTTTTAGAAAGGGATTGTAAAGTTATGAGCTACACTATAGCTAATAAGCTACATTATTAATTATAAGCTCTAATAAAATTATAAGCTTTTTCAAAATCTATAAAGATTTTAAATAATTGGTGGTATAATGGCATTCTTTGAACAAAACCGTTTTACAACGATAAGTTTTTTTCCCGGGGTAAATAATCGGTTCAAATATGCATTGACAAGAGCTCTGTAACCTATCGATAATACCATTGTAGCATTTATTTGACTAGCTTATCTCTTTTTATTCCCACTTCTGTTTTCGTTAACTCTCACTAGGATGCAAATTAATTAACGTATATAAGCACAGAGTTCTTGAGTTTGAGATATATTCTTTTACGCCTTCTTATTACTTGACTTTTCTTGCAGAGGGCAATATTTCTTGAAATTATTTGGCATTTCATTAGACTTAAAATTTTTCCTATATGTGGAACTCATATTCTAGCCGCAAATTTTTAATCTTTGATGATTCAGGGTAAAGATATTGCGCCTATTTATTATGTAATTGAAATATCGTTGATCTACTTCATTGATTAATTGGCTTTAGCTTCTCAAATATTTAGAGGCTGGGCCAAAGCTTATTTAGGCGAGTGTTGTAGTTCATATTTTGACTTTAAACGTTCTAGTTTACTTTTACTAAAGTCTGCTTAATATTTACTAAACGTCAGGCTGACGCGCTAATAAACAGATTTAACTTTCATCTGAGTCTGTGTGTACTGTACTTAAAATGTAAAACGGGAGTGAAAAGTCGTTTGTCAGCACGATTCTTGACTTTAAGTGCTGCCATTTAGAGTAGCTTCGAACCGTACAATCCGAATAACACTATAAATGATATTGAATAGTTTCGTCTGTTGGCGGATATCACGAACAATTATCATTGCGCTTCACGTCTATATGTCGATTTTCTCGCTAGTCTAGTCTAGTCTGGAAATCTATCGCCGGGATACCACATAAGATGCGGTGTATCCGGCTCACTGAAGTTTGCGCGAATACAGACAGCGATTCTTATATTTATCTGATCGCGAGCCACAGAGCGCCCTCTATCGGTGAAAATGCAACCTAAATATTTACCCAGTCAAAAGAAATTCATCTATCTTCTACCTGTGCTTCATTTTCTTGCAAACTTACCCTCTGTTAGAGTTTTAGACATCTGCTTGACTTTTATAAAAATTTTAAATATTTGTGAACTTTTAAATTGGCTTCTATAAGAATAATCAGATGTTTCTCACTGAAGGATTACGAAGTTAGAAAAGCAATTGCTCTTTATTTCCGTAGATATTTACTAAACGTAGTTTCTAAAATATTCATTGCTGTTAGTTTCCAAACGAATCAAATGAAATCCTTTTCAAGCAGGAAAAATTATATGCGTGTTTCTTACACTGGGAAAGGCTATATCGAATGACTGGTTGTTTAAGTGCAGCAAAAGTTCGATATTCTGATATTCTGCACATTCGGGACTTTATAGGTATCCGGTTACCGGATTAAAATTGCGTAGTGCCACAAAACGAATTTTTTCGTATTATTGAATGCATTGAAGAATAAAAATGAATTGCAAATAGTATTCTACAAACATACTACGTGTGTAAAAGTTATAGAGCAAATAAATTAATAATGTTTAAATGAAATAAATGTTTATTAGTTCCCTAATATTATAATTAGTCCTCTCTTCCGGCAAATTTCACAAATATATTTAACATTCCGCAGACCTCATACATAGTGATTCGGGTAGAAACTTCTTCGTCACTATCCATTTCTTTTGCAACCGAAGGACACTGCATTACAACAGAATCACTTAACCTTTCAGGCACGTTTTTAAAATCCCATGTTAGAAAGCCAACACAAGCTAAATAAGCAAAGAATGTGTGTGTGTGTGTGTGTGTTTATATATTTATGTTCTTTGGAGATGATATATAAAAAATTTTCTAATAATATACATGTACATAAAGTTTTAAACAAGCGACTAGCTGAAAATGGCAAAAAGAAGCAAAATAATTGCCGATGCTTTCCGAATATTGTCGTATGAAATACTGGCAGAGCTATTCGGCAGGATGTGAATGAAAGGGGTGCCGGATTATCGGGTGTGCCAAACCACCGGGTAAAGAATTATCAGATTTTTAATACATCTCTTTGTGATAGTGATTTAAAAAGGTTATTGGTTTTTAAAGCGCTAAAGTCAGATGTGAAATAAAATTTCCAAATGAAAACATACGGTACATCATATAGTGAAATTATGGCTAACGGCCTACAAAGCTTCGAGCTCAGTATACTTATTCAAGTATACTGACTTAGATTATATTCATTTTTATAAGCAAATATTTTTTATGAATAAAGTAATTTCTTTCTAAATGTATGGAGACATTAAAGTCAGTAAAAATTTCGAACCAGTTAATAATTTCTTTTTTATCTGCTCGTTTCACTTCTGAAGAATACCACATATATTTTTTTATATATGTTTTTGTCTGAAAATATACATTTTTGCTAAATATTGTAAAACGTAAGAACTGATTGTGGGTAGCTATAAGGCCAAATATTGAAATGCATATTAATTTTAGCTACATTCATGCTTAACCATATTGCCCCATCTCCAATTTAGTCTGCTAAAGAAATAGAACAATGAACAGAGAATATTGTGTGGGGTGCCCCTGCTAATAGGAATTTGTCAAATTAAATGAGTATCGTAGTTCAAAAGAAAAAAAAACCGAACCTGGTTAATGCCTTAATAAGTAATGCTCCTGTCTGTGGAGAAGGCGATCCTGAGTTGGATCTCTAACGGAAGCCCAGTTCTCTGAAATTTGAAGTATAGTGCGGTAAGGGAAATGAAATGAAAAGGAGTATTCTCGCATTAAGTTCGCTTAGCGCTGCTAAATTTTATGTCAGATGGTTGACTGTAATCTCAGTTCAGACAGTACTCAATCATACCTATGTATGCAACTCACGTATATTGTATAAGCTCTACAGAATATAATATTTATATCAGATGGCTCCTGTTATCATCCTATTAGTTTATACTTCCTATTATTAACCGCATGTATTTTTGAAATAGTGTACTATACCTTAAGAATACTTTTAACCTGTTTTTACCTATAGGCTGTGTTTAAAGGAGTGCTCTATTTTTAAGTTATATACGACTTTAAGCTTCTACTGAGTTCGTTGCAATCATTTGATTTCTGCTAACTATTGTGATTGAGTATTCGTTTCAAAGAATTTTTAATGGAATTTTTAATTTCACGAAATCGCAATTTCCTAATTATAATTAAATGATTCTAATCATTTAATTATAATTAGGAAATTGCGATTTCGTGAAATTAAGGTATTAAAAGGGAAATTATGATATAAAATTATGGTAGTTTCTTAGCTGCTCAACTTAAGCTGCGTATTTTCAGAGAAATGTGCGCAGTCTCTTTTGCTGAACCTCAATGGCAGTTTTTCATGGAAAACTAATTCTCCAAACCATCATATTTGGCATGAGAAAGTTTGTCAGTTACCGAAACAAAGTCTGAACCATCTGTAATTGTTATGAGTCATAGATTATTATATTTAATAGCTTGATAATCAAGGAAAAGTAAATTAGGTAGATCCTCCCACAAAAGACAACTCGCCTCGAGTTTGAAGTCGGAAGGAGAAAAAAAATGTTACGTGACTAGCCTGGAAATGTCGATAAGATTAAGTGGATATGGGCAAAAGAAAGAAAACGAAAAATATCTGTCATTGCTTAAGGTATTACATTAATTAAGAAGGATGATTCAGTGGCCTTATTTGCAACAAATTCATTTAATTGTTTAAGCATATGTAAAACTTGAAATTTCTCTTAAGTGAGGTGTATCAGATATCAATAAAAAATTTTGATTACCTGTTGCTACTCTTTCTTTGATCAACGCAATAATTACTGAGCACTGATTAAGGAATTGTTTATCTAGAAGTATTTTCTGTTTAGTAATTTTTTTGGGTGTGTGTGTGAGCGTATTGATAACCTTGCATTATATAACTCTTTTTTCCCAACTACTTTAAAAAGAACTGCATGTAAATTATTATACTTGGTTTTGTTGTTCTGTTATCAATTTTTCTCCGCATGATCTTATCAGGACTCGTATTTCTTTTTATCTGTTTGGCGAACATGGCGTGTCCTGACTGGACAGTGAGTTGACTGCAAACTATGGCCTATGGAGTGTAGCAAAGACGACAAGATGAGAAGGGTTAAAAATTACCCTTTTATTTTTCCTCGTTTTCACAGTCGCTCCCGCACTTCGGGACACAAAGACCAACTACTTGTGGTCTGAACGTAAAAATATAAGACAACTAACTAAATAAAATTTAAATAAGAGCTAACTTTTAATATTTTACACAGATGACTAACACTAAGACTGGCCTTTTAAATTACTACGTCTGTACTACGCAAACTGCCGAAAACTACAATACGTCTTCAGCTTTCAAGAGGACTAAAACCTCTGGCCTTAAGGGCGGACAGTAACTGATGGCAAGCTCGCGTGAAGACTCGTGGCAAGCTGGCTCACTCTCTCTCCTTCTACTACGCTCTTGGCAAAAAGCCACAACTTAAACACTTAAGCGTTAGCATGTACAATTTGATTAAACATATTCACGCGTTAATTCTGGCCGGAAGTGGAAAATAAGAGATGATAGTAAAGATTTTGAAATAAAATAAACGTTAGTCAAACTTAAGATCCTTACAATCTAATCAGTTAAGCGTAGTACTCATTAAAGCGGCCTACTTCAAACACTGTAAACAGTCTTGTTTTAACTGGTATGAAACATATTTGAAAGAATATTTGCACATGTCAAATAATTAGTTAATAACTAAATAGGACAATTAATATATATTGTCCACTGTGGAATTATGTTCGTTGCTTCGGTAAACAGTGTGTCAAACAATTCATTGACACATCAAGAAGTAAACAAAACTGTTTCACTGCACGATCAGTTTAATTCTTTTCAATTTAAAGTACCTAAAATTCCTATTAAAGCCCTTATGTAGGTTAGATGAAAAGTATTTAAGTAAATATCTCACGACTGGGTAGAATTTCGGAACAAGGTACAAAATTCTGCTCGCCTAAATGCTCTGAAAAGTGTCTTACTGAAGTTTTGCGTTCTAAATGCGAATATGTTCTCAAATGTAAATATAACTTATTGACCTCAGGTTAAATTTATTTAACCTAAAAGAAAAGGAATATGATTACCTCATATAAAATAGAATTTAATTTCGTTACAACATGGGGTTATTTCTCTTTATTTCAAGAAAATTAAAATTTTGCTCATAATAGGCATCCATGCTGATTTCGTTTCTGTACAGTCATTTCTTTTTATAGTATTTTTTCACTCAGACAAATCTTCTCTCTTTATTACTAATTTAAGTCAGAGTGTTTTCAGGAGATCATTTTGAAAATTCTTTTATCTCCCATTAATTTCAGAGTCAGATTCCAATTTTGTGAATAAACACTTTACAAATTTAAAAGCATGTTCAAGATTTGGCTAATCTATTACATCCCGAGATTTAGAATCCGTTTTTAGGTGAAAGCTTACTTTTTATTTAATAATCCCTGAAATAAGAAGGCCTGAAAAATTTCTGCACAATAACTTGATATATGTAATTCAAAGCTATACCTTTTCTGGTTCTCCGAACTAGTTAATCATATCTTAGTTCATTAAAACCGGTTTAATTTCTGTATGTTTCTGAAAAAAAAACTTCTGCATATCTGCATTAGAGAGAAATTAGATGCTTATCAAAGAACTAACATAAATTATTAGAGTGCAACAAGTATTTGTATGTAGTAAACGCTTGGGTTACCTCGAAGCTCGGAAATGTTTCTTTTTAATCGTCTGTTTGTTTGATTATTAGAAAACTCCAAGTGTGATCTGCCGAAGAGAAGAAATACATTTTTGGAAAACTTTCTGAGCGAAACTGGCTGATACTTACACGAGAAAACTCATAAAGGCTCCTATGCAGCCAGGCTGTTCGTTAGTATTTGAATCCTATGCGTAGCAGACCTATTTACAATCACTGGCTTCCCTTAAAACTTCTTAAAAATTTAATATTTTATTTACATGATTAATATAGTCTTTCTGCTTTAACCTGCTCATCTTTTGACTGACAGATTGCTGACGTCTAGAAACGATTTTACAAATCATCTTCAGCGCTCAGTAACAATCACGTAAATTAATAATCTACAGGCGAGTCAATATAAATACTTCTGCAAATACGCTGCGTGTTTAAATTGGAGTTTAAGACTCCCCATGGCCGTGTTCTCGACTGTAAATTGACCACCTAGAGTTAAAAAGAAGTTTGCATTTTTCTATAAACGATTCTGCCCTCAAATCGTAATGAAAATTATTAAAATATTCGGCTCTCTAATTGATTTCAAATAACGTGCTACGGAACTAGCGCAAGAGAAATCCCAAATGCAGAAAAGCTTTGTCAAAAGAAAATTCAACAAGCAATACTTTTACACAATTTAATATTAAATTATATTCATCCATCGCACTGAAAAGTGGGATGGATGAATATAATTATAATACTTATATGTATCGAAATTTACTCACAATATGTTTAATATTGTACAATATTTTTTATATACCAATTCAGATGCCAAGAAATAAGCTAATTCTAAATTCTGCCAGTTTTGTAGTCAATTACAAGAGAAACTATCCACGAGAAAAGTTTTTCATCTGCAGTTTATTGCAACAAGTATTTCATTAAAAAACCTAAAACTGGAGCTAAATAAATTGAATAATAAATAATAAATTGAATAATAAATGAAAAATAAATTGAAGCTAATCTCAGTTTAAATTATATCCAGTTTATGAGTTTTCTCAGTATAATGATAGTTTCCATCGGTCTGATCTAAACTATGTAAAATCAATCGCAAATTATTCTGCATGTTAAAGACATTTTAAAAAGTAATAGTTTTCCTAGGTTTATAGTTAAGATGTAAAAGAATTAAATAAGTGATAAGTACAAGCAAGTATTTTAGTATTTCATAATATGTATCATATTTAAAATTAAGACTGTAGGGGCATTAAGTATTTGGAAGCATGAAAAAAGAGCAATGCCATCGCCGGGAGTCGAACCGCAGACCTCTCGAATACGCGCCGAGTGTGCTTGACCGTTACACCACGAAGCCGTGCTAAGAAGGCGGGACCAATACCTTATAAGACTATTCCTAGCTTTACGAGTAACGATAATTTCTAGTAACTCCTTGACAGTTATCAAATCATGGTTTAATTGTATACGATCACTGTTTCTTAAAAAGAAGTCAACTTTGTTTTTACATGCATTTGATCATGTGGGTGTGATTTCCTATCATGTCACCAAAAGTAATAACAATTTTTTTCATTTAGTAACTTCCTTATCATATCTTTTTCGAAATCTCCTCCTACAAGAAGTAGTTTAAGATGCGCAAATGCATTTGGTTCAATATGTAAAATGCCTACTCGCATTTAATCTAGATAGCAACGTCTCTTTCCCAAGTGATATTCATTTCCATTTTTTTCGGGAGGATCCAAGATACAAACGTCGTTTTTCTAAAAGAAAAATGACACTGTCGGTGTTAAAATCAGTTTCGTGACCTGCTCTAAGACGTTTTGTCCATTAACTCCAATGAGGAATCTTGACACGGAGTCGTGAAATAGACACCTGCCGCGTAGGACACCCACGAATCCTTGTAAATGTCTTCACATTCTGACGCAAAAGGCAACAGTCTTCGGTTCATGGCTAGATTTTAGAATTAAAGAAAGTAATGGCGTTCTGGATCACGGCTACTGTTAACTCCTACGGCTTTATCATCTGTATTTATTTTTGCACCAAGCTGAATTATTTATTTTTACACGTCTTTCCATATCTCTCAACTATTTTAGTAGAATCATATTGATAAATTTGAAAAAAGTTTATTGGCATCGCATTCAACAGACAAATCTTGAAGAATTAGTAGCTAAATGCTGTCTTGTGTGTGTCTTAATGCGGGCTTATGACATAATTAGGAGTTTTATTGAAGCTTCAAAGCTCTCCAGTTTCATTAGTGACTTTGAAACTATTCGCTTTATCAGGAATTAATCAGGCTTTATCAGGACTAATTATCAGGAAAAAATATTTAACCTATGAAAAATGTGGTATAAGCAATACAATGACATAATACTGATATTACCAAGACGATTAAAATTATAAAAAATGAAAAGGTAATGCTTTGATAGTTAAAATTCTTAAAATCATAAAAGCAGAATTCTAAATTTTCAGATGCCTCAAGTTATTCAGTGATCGAAACTACATTAAATGATAATGGTAGAGAGGTCTTAATCTGTTCTGTGGGATTTAAAAAAGCTGAACTTCACCTATGTATCGCATGATATATATTATTCCTTTTTTAATTAATGTCCGCAACGAATGATGTGTATGATCGATGGTATGTTTAGTAATCCGTATGTAAGATATTGTAGATATGATTCCTTTTTTAGTTAAGCTGAATTATAAATATTATAACTGGAAAATTATATACCTTTTCAGAACAATTTTACAAAGTCTTACCATTTAATAAACAAGAACATCTTGCTGAAATGCTGAAAACTGCAGAATTACAGTCGAACTTTTATTATTGAATTCCAAAAGGTTGGAATTTTCGGTACGTCGAGCTGAGGTAGAAAGGAAAACTCTATATTAATTTGATTCTTTTATAACATGTCGAATTTTTGATTATTCGAATTTTTTCCCGCTTCCTTCAGTTTCAGCTTACTGAATATAAATTTGGCTTCTTAAAATAGCGTATATTTAAACTAAAAGTAGTTCTTGTTGAAAAAAAATTGTTTAATACTTAAGTTAATATAAGTTAATATACTATTCATTTAAGTTAACAATAACTTATACTCTTAACAGAAACCATGAAACATTAAAAGAAAGCAACAAGTTAAGGTTATATTTTTAAATGAGGAATTGATTTCATTTTACATACTTGGGAATGGCAGTTTCTGCATGTGTAAAAACCGTAAAGTTTTTTTCAAAATGTAGTTGATTGTCGAGATACAATTAGTATAAACCTTCCTGTATTAATTATCAGTAACTCAATAATTGGTTTCCTTCTACAAGTAACATAGCTCGCAATTGTGTAATTTCGGTAACATTGTATAAATAACATAGCTCGCATTTGTGTAATTTCGACTTTGAAAGAATGTACACTGCGGGAAAAAAAAAGGTGGGACAGTTCTATATCTCCCGTTCTACTGGGCCGATTGGCGAAATTCAGCTTGTGATTTTCATGTCTCCAAAGCGCGACTTAGGATATGTATTAAATTTATATATATCACTGTTTTAATATAGGTATTGTGACACAAAGTCGGACTTTTTCTGAAATGATATGCCAGCGCTTTTCGATATTTTGAGTCCACAACTCAAATTATGCCGAACTGCCAAGTTTTGTAAAAATCGCAAGAGTAGTTTTCAAAAAATTAGCTCTCAAAATTTTAGCTCCTCAATGTTAATTGAATTTGATATATATTTATTAATATCGCTTTTTTATTAAACTTATTTGATTCTTCCTTTCATATTTCGAAATTTAGGCTCATTCCAAATAAAATTCGCCCATTTTTTATGGTTTATTTTTAAAATTTGTATTTTTAAATAATTTTTATAAATTTTTCGAAACTAATTTTGAATTATAACCTATAAAATTTTAACATCATCTTAACGTAAAAGTATTTCTAAGCATACCTGCAAAAAATTAGAGTTTTTTATTCAAAATTTCCTAAGATATACGTGAATTTATATATTGGTGCGTTTTGAAATTTGGCGTATTTATTATAAGCGATAATAACGAAAATGTTTACGCACTTTGCTAAAATTATTTGAAAGTTTGAACGATGACTTTTTCCGCTCGTGGACAATGAAACAAAGGAAAAGAAAATAAGTTGCTATAAATTAAGAAGTTCGCCAAGCGAATTATTTTTGGTGCAAACTGAAAAAAGTCCGGCCAAAAGATAAATTTTTAAATTTCTCAACAAAAGTTACAAAATTTAATATCTAGGCATAATTTGAGTCGTAGAATCCAAATATGGGAAAACATTAGTATGTTATTTCATCTACCATTTTCTGATTTTGTATCAGAGTACCTATGTTAGGACAGTGCTAAATATATATCTAATAAGCATCCTAAGTCGCGCTTTCGAGACATGAAAACGCAATTTGAATTTCGTCAATCGGCCCAGCAAATATAGAACTGTCTCCTTCCCCCCCCCGCAGTGTACATGAAAGAAAGTTTTCTTTTGTTACCTCGTAGCTCTTAAGCAGTCTCCAAACGCAGCTTTCTCAACAAGTAAGCCTTTCATAGATTATGAAATTTCTCACCGGAACTAGGATTAAAAAAATTAATTTCTTGCATGCGGTTGACTACCAGTGATTGCAGAAAATTGCTCTAACATTCCTCTACGCAGCAGTGTTCCTTTCCTGAAATTGTTGATTTTCAATATAAAGGCAGTTTAGATTGTTTAGTGATTCAAATCCTTGAGCTATAAGCACACATTAACTAAAACTAAGAATTTATATTATTTCTTTCTTCTCTGAGAATGATATTCAAACTATAATGTAACTGCTTGCAATTATATCCAAATCAAAGCTCTTTTTTTATTCTCTCTAAGCAACTGAGAAGCAAAAGGATCCAAATATTTCCCACTCGTCTTCCCCGATCACCAAACTTCTCGCGAGGACTTTCAGCTTATTGGTATTTTAAGTCCAACCACGCTACGCAGACACTATGCACATAGAAAGGTCCAAGCCTTCTCTGGGATCTATATATGTATATACGTTACGGAGAAAAGAATTGAATGAATTTTGCAGAAAAGCAAGAAAAGATTAAGCTGTGAATATTAAAAACGAAATTCCAGAACTAAATGGTAAGCGAGCCCATTTAATAATCAAAATATAAACGTGCCGACCCTCAAGCGCAAATAAAACAAGAGCATTTGAATAGGCCCAGTTCTCGTGAGTCATATTGAAAAAGAAATAAAAAATAAAATAAAAAATCTTAGGAAAAATAATAATAATAATTGTTTTGGAAACCCTTTTCATCGTAGTTAAACAATTACTAAGTCAAACACGAGACCTAATTCAAAAGTATTCCAATGATGAGAGATTGAAATTCTTACATCCTGATCTTTAACAGGTTTTCTTGCAATAGAAACCGAATTTAGAGGTCAAATTTAGATTAATAAAAGACAATACAAAATCCCTGATATGAGTGGTATCGAGTTTCTTGGGCAAGTTCAACATACATAAGTTCATTACCATAAATGTAAATCAGTGTAATTTCCTTAGTTCCAACAGTAAAATTTAATGTTAGAAAACAATGCGTATGATACCGGAGCTCTTTTGAAAATAAATTAATCTTTCTGTTATTGAAAGCGGATTATTTACAATAAAAAACTTTTCTTAATCTCATTCTTGGAATCAATTAAAACCATGCAATGAAAGTTGCGTATTGAAGATTTTAGGAAACTAATAGAGTAAATCAGTTAGTTCCTACTTAAATGATTTTGCTACTTATTACGCTGACTACTTATTAATGCTGGGTCAAGTATAAATTTATAGATACCACTTTGGCCAAGGAGGTAGATACGAAGGATGATTAATGAAAATCAGACAGCTGGCCATATAGCGTCGAGAATGAAAGCAGCTGAAGAATATGTTTTTCAATTATCATACATATTACTGACAAAATTTCATAACTTTATAAGGTATTTCTCCCGCCTTCTTAGTCTTCGTGGAGTAATGTCCAGCCCACTCGGAGGGTATTCGAGAGGTCCGGGATTCAAGTCCCGGCGAGGGCATTGCTCATTTTTCACGTCTCTCAGCATCAAAAATCCTAATGACTCTACAGTGGCGCCCGAACTAAAAAAGGTGGTGGATGATGGTTCTTCATTACCAGGATCTGACGATTGGATCCCCTAATCCCCAGTCTCCCTTTAAAAGGGGAAGTATATAAGGTATTTCTCCCGCATTCGTGGTGCAATGGCCAGTACACTCTGCGCGTATTCGAGAGGTCCAAGGTTCGAGACCCGGCTAAGGCGTGGCTCCTTTTTCACGTCTCCTGCTTTCAAAAAATACCTAATGTCTCTACTACTTTAAATGTACTGTTTTAGGACTAAACTTCTTGATAATCTTCGGAGTCTAAAATTAATAACCACAATTTCTTTTTCAAAATGCATTTCTAATGTTTCGTAGTGAATTTGGTACCGTTTCTATTTGTTCACCTGAGGGAAGTGCCTCACCATTGTCCTGGCTCTGTCTGTAAGTAATAAAAAAAAATTCTAACACTATATTACTCATTGCAGAATAATCATTTACTCTCTGCCTAGTAATAAACTTGTATACTTTTTATTTTCGAGAAGAAATCAATTAGAAATATTTATTACTACTAAATTACCTTCGCCCTCTTGACACATCGTGATTGTGGTGTACACGAGAAGAGAAAGTTATAGTATGAGTATATCTCTGTATTTGCTAACTTTCCTAAATGACACTTCTCACATATTTACTAAATAATAATTCAATTATTTTAAGATTATTTTACACATATTTTCAAGTTTACCAACTGTGTCGAAAATTGCTCAAATACGTGTATTATTTACGATAGCTATGTATTTCTCATGAGATACGCCTACCAGTGGCTGGACGGTAAAATCGCTAAACAGTGGTAGAACGCCGTGTTTCCAGTTCCGACGAACGGCCTGGCTGCATGAGAGTTTTCTTAGTTTTCCTTATGCGTAATGTAAATGTGAGTCAGTTTGCTTCAGGAAGGCAAATAATCTAAACAATCCAGTCCTATGATATGCATTGAATATACACGATGGAATAGCGGCTTCGAAGCTCTTCATCTGAACTTCTCGACTCCGAATCTTTCGGCTTACAAAAAACTAACAAGACTCAGATCTTAATAAGTGTCTATAATAACTTACTTACGAAAATAAAATATAAGATATAAACTTACTATAGAAACTTGCTTACGAAAATAAAATATAAGATATAAACTTACTGTAGAAACTTGCTTACTATAGAAACTTAATATTAACAAAATTTTGGTGCTATAGTGTAATTTTTGATTCCAGATGTAAAATAATAATAATCCTTACGAGTAAATTGCATGAAGAGACGTAATTAAAATGTAACAGCTTCAGAGAAATCAATGTGTTTCTTTATTTTTGAGTAGCTGGGAATTTCTTTAGTTGGACACTTAATATATAAAGAGATTTGATGATCTTGTTTGTTTCTTTTGGTACTTGCTTTTATTAGATACCGTAACTTAAAAGGAACCTCATTAAGTTTAAAGTGTTAATCTCGTTGGTTGCAGTTTATGATTTCAGTTTTTAATCCATACTTGCCTATTCTGTAAAGACTTTTGTTTTCTGATGGCAGAGTCTCAGTCATAATTTCTTTGAATATTTTAACCCAGTGATAATATTCAGATGGTTCGTACCGGTTCTACAGAGCTGCCTCCTAAAATATTATTAGTTCAAAGAATTCGTTGTTAAATTGCATTTCAATATTTATGTAAGCAATTTGTCTCTACTTGATAATTAATTTTTGCCACTTATTTAAGCAGTAAACTGCTACTTAAAACTCTGGGATACGATCACGAACTTCATTTCCTTGTATGATGATCGTTTATCTGCCACTATTTTGAAAATACTACAGTTCGTTCATAGGTAGTCGTCCGCTCATAAACATATTGCAGAAATTTCGGTGTAACATACCATCCAAAGTCTGCTATTAGTTTTACTTGACGGTAGTCGGACTATTTACAAAACCTGATTAGTCAATATTTATGCGCCAAGAAAATGTTTTTGTGAGAAGTGAAAATTAATTGTCAATATAATCATAGCAAAATATAATACTGAATGAAAATATCTGGCTGTAAAGAAATTTTTCCTCCAAAATACGTTCTTAATAAAGTTAGAAAAAAAAACATGAAAGCAGTACCTTTAGCGCGGGTAGTAATCACCACCCAAATCATGATTTTCTGCCAAAGTTTTGGCAGTCTTTCGAAGCCTTCATCTCAAAAAACTTGGTTGCGCGAGTCCAAAAACAGATCAACCTCATTTCGGACGTCCTGCGCAGAATAGAAACTAACACCAGCGAGACGTAACTACAGCTATGAAAAAAGGTTGAAGGTCGAAGGAGCGATGTCGAGGCTATAAGGTAGGTGTGACGAAAGATTCCATTAGAGTCCGTATAGAGTCCAGTCGGTGAATGTAGACACATGTGTTCTTGCACTTTTTTTATGGAACATTACCTTTTCGCGCCAGAACTCTTCCATGTTTTTTCTTGATAGCAGCGTCAGCATGGACTAGTATCTCGCTATACACCTTATTGTCGAGGATTTTACCTTTTTCCAGAAACTCTTTATAGATAACCATGGCAATCCCACGAGCTACAAAGCATGGTCGTTTTGTTAGTCAAATTGCGTTTTGTGACGCTGCCGACGATCTCATCGGGCGCAGACCAATCCTCTTTTCTACCTGTGTTGTTGAAGTAAATGCATTTTTCATCTCAAATGAGATCCGGTCCAGAATTTTGTTCTTGCGTTGATATTCGAGCAGATTAGTGCAGGCTCGAATACGTCTGTCCTTATCTTATTAAGTCAGCTAATGCGGCACCCAGGGATTGAACTTGTACGGCAAGTTTATGCGATGCATAGCGCGACTAATGGGCATGGATGGCACTAACGTCTAACTCCTTAGCAAACTCTCCAAGTGGTTGCATACTGAGCTTCTTCAACAAGTTCTCGCAAGCGGGACTCATCAACATCAGTAGGCTGAACAGAGCGCTCTGCTTCTTGAATGACTTGAAGTCTTTGTTTTTGAACTTTCGGTACCAAACATTCACAGTGTCATATGATACAACATTAGTACCTAAAGCTGTACACAGGATTTAGTGACATTCTGTCATGGCTTTTTGCAATAGAACTGGAAGTAAATGATGATTCTAATCTGGTAGCGGGATAGTTCCATTTCAGACACCTTGTATTCAATGATAACGATATTGTTTTACAAATGTTGACACAGACACAATGTTTTTCACGGTGTTCTAAAGCAAATTTTCAAATGCCAAAAATCGTTTGACAAAATATAATTAAGCACGCCAACGCGAACTGTTTGCGCAGACGATATTTGCGGTGGCGGGAAATTTTCCATAAAATCCGATATGATGCTTGTTGAGAATAAAAACAAACACTTTTATATTGAGTTTCATATAAAAAATTCACATTAAAATGAAAACAAAAATGCAATTAATAAATATGCTTGTATACCCATATGGCAGACCAAGCGTCAGAAACATAAGATCCAGGTAGGGAGTCACAGGCACGGTTCAAAAGATAAGTTTCGCATTTTACAAATATAGTGATCTACTAGAACAGTTATTTGGCGTTTAACACACAGTAAATGAGAAAATAGCAATGCTTCATGGTAATGATAAAAAACTATTGAAACCTTAGAAAACTCACAGTTCAGAAACAAAAGCTGTTTTAGAGACATACAGCGTATGTAATTTTCGTAAAATTTAAAAGGCTATGAATGAAGTATGGAGTTGTGTTACTTTTATGAGGTTCAACTATTTAAATCTAAAGTTCTAACTCCGAACCCCACGAACACTTAACAAGCGAATAATCGCTTAAGTGTAAACAGAACACGTGAGACTTGAGAAAGGTTTAAAACCCTTTATTATTCAGTATATTTACAATCGGTTCCGACTTGGAACTTTACATAAAGCCGCCACTCGGGCTTGAACTTAAATACTGATAATTTGAACTAAAACTAGCTTAACTAAAGCTCTTAAAGGGTATAGCCGAAGCTATCAGAATCTAACTAGTTGGCCTCTAAGTATTAATTAAATCGGCGAAGCCTAGCAAGGGCCTAAGATATGGCCGAGCGTAATAATAGCTAAGAGAGATGTAGCCAGAAGGCAAACGCGCGCTAGTCAGGAAATCAGACTCTCTCTCTTGAAGTCGGTAAGTCACGACTTAAATAGTACTCATTCTCATTTGCACTATCTGCGTTTCTGAAATTACATTCTGGCAGGAAATTGTAAGCTGAAATTAGAATAAGATAGGAAAAATACAAAACTTAAAATAACTGTTAATTTACATAAGGTAAACCTTACAGTTTCATAAATACCCGAGAACTTTGTAAAACATCCTGTTAAACTGTGCCAGATGTGCTGTACCAAAAACAAAAAGTTCATAGTTACTGAGATATACCAGGACGTGCGTTTCAGAACTTTTTAAAAATGTTGTGACGGTAAAAACGCTCGAAATTAACTAAGCCACCATCAACTTCATATGCAAGTTTTTGAATAAAAGATGATTACTGACTTTACTCCCTTAAATATTGGTTCCAGATATGCACTGATAGTTAAAAAACTTCTTAAAATAAGGAAGAGAGTTCCATAAAAACAGTTCCGAGGCTGTTAATGGAAGAGTTCTATTTCTGGTGAGACATATTTAGAAAAACTAACTGTAAATTAGAATATTTGTTACGCTTTAATTAGTTAACCACGAAAGCTCCATAACCAAACATGCAAAATTCATATATGCTAACAAATATTTTCAAGAAGTCAGCTACAAATGTTACAATGAAGATTTTACCCGACGTCGGGACATTAATCGTTAAAACGAGAAATTTTTATTCTGAAGCTTCTCCTTAAACTTGTTTTTAGAAGGCTTGATTTCGTCGGTTAATAAGCACAGGAAAATTAACTAAATCCATAAATTCATTTTTGAATACTTGCTCAAATTTTACATGTATAGAATGCACATCTCCTAGAATTTAACATGTACTTTTCTCTGTGTTTCGCAGAAGCCTAATTTTTTTTTCTACGAGGATCATATATAAAAAGAGAGATTTATTTTTATAGACCTCTTGCATCAACAATGTTGGAATCGTTTTCATAAAGTTTTTAACCTTATTTTGAGAAACGTTTTTGCTAAACCATATAATCACTTTTTCTGAATAATATTTCATGTTTTTAAAAAGTGTTCAAATTTATTTTACATCCTGCTACATCGGATAGCTTAGCAATAAAAAGAAAAAACAAATTATCGCAGTTAGCGCCTGTCAGTAGCCTTCACAGTCGCGAAGAAGGAGTTAATTTTTTAGAAACATCCTATTATATATATGTAGATACAATACTTATGTTCTTCCTGTATGTTATAGCTAAATCATTTATTTGCATATTACATATTCTATTAATTCATTTTAATTTAAAGTATGATTGTCATTTGAAAACTTATTGGATGACTGCAGGTGGATCATTAATCTTATAAATTATCTGACTCAGCTTACTTTGGAAACTACAGTTCTAGTGTGTTGTAGAGTTTAAAAGTAGTAATTCAGATATACTTCTGACAAGGTGACCGTTACATATTTACGTACTGGTTGCAGATATTTCTCTGAACTGGAAGTTAGGCGCTCAATTGCTCAATAAATGAAACTATAAAACCAAGATTCGGTTAAAATTGTACCCAGTAATTTTACTTTCAAGCTAAGATATTTTCACGTATCTTCTGGTAATATTTAAGGACGTTAGATAGGAAAACCTTTTATTCTTAAATGAAATCATCAAGTAAGAGTTTTTTTCGATTGTGCAGTGATGCTGACATTCCGAAAATATTTTCCGATCACTGAAAACTAAAGAAAGTTGATACTGGGAGGAAATCTTTTCTTAAACTTATTTCAGTTCATTTCAGTGTATAATCTATGATTGATTGAAAAATTATTTTTTCATTTTCTCTGAAGCAAAAATAGTCTCGGCTTAATGAACTAACAGAATTTCAGGCATTTGCCATATGTGGCGCAACTGATGTTCAAACAAACCATTTTTCCTAAAATACTCCTAAAGTTTTATATATATTACATGAATAATAAGCTAAGAGGTTTAAAAAAAGAAAATTTAATTCCAGTCTTGATAATCTAAAAAATTCTTCATGCTTCTCAGGAATATATTGGAATTAAATAAGGAAAGAAATATATATTGCAATTCTAAAGTTAAAATTTTGTTTATTGAAAATCAAGTTTGAAATTTAGTTTGAGATAAACTTTACAAATTTAAGCAATTCTATTTTTAGCCACATACGTTTTTTGCCTATGATGAACTTCTAACGCATTGAAAAAGATTAACTGATTTTTAATCACTGGTGATGTAATATATAACGCGATCTCACCTGATTTTATTGTAAATTATGTATGTATGGAACTCATTTCTTTTTAATTTAATATAGTTTTCTTTTCAGGTTAATCTGTTGGATGGAAAACGAAGTTTGAATGTTAATATATTCTTAAAGCAATTCCGTAGGTAAGCATTTTTATCAGTACACGAACTGAATAACTTGTAACTTAGTACACGAACTGAATAGCTTAGGTAAATTCTAAACCTCTCAGAATTATGTCATTGTGTGTGTGGGGTGAGTTAATACTTGATGCAAGTAACAAATTGCAATTAAAATAATTATTTATTTTAAAATGCAGAAATTAAATTTTGCTTATTTCATTTTATTAATAGTAGTCATTTATTCAGAAAATTATAACACATCAAAAGAGCTGTATGTCATTTATTTTGTTCAAGTACTAGTTTTAATTTCAAATGTTGCAACCAGTTATAAATGCTAACCAGTCATTTATTCGAAAAGTAAAATTATAACTAGTGCAGGGCAGTTATTGAGCAAACAAATGAAGTGTTATTTAAAATATGTCTGTTCTTCATTAATACCTGTAATTTTTCTCTTTAGCGTTAATGGTTTTTCTTATGATTGTATAGTTGCATAAATGAGACTGTAGGATAATCTATCATTATCGAGTGTTTCATGCACAGTTTTAAACTGTTTTACAACTACAGACTAGAAATGTTTCTTTTATAGGTAATATTTGCCTCAGTCATCTACACAATCTTTCCATATAAACACATTTAAATTTCACTTTTTATTTTCTGTTCAGTTTGGGACAATTATTCCTCGATTTTGCTAACAATAAGTTTTTAAATTAAATTACATTCTATATTTCTTGGCGCTTTACAATATTTGAAATTTCGATCAACAGAAAGTTCGACAAGAGGCCCACAACACTCGTCGAGAGAATATTTGCCCTGTCATCTGGGCTCTACAAAAAATAGCAATGCTTGAATCTGTCTTGCGTAAAGATTTCTTTCACGCAGCCCGTGGTAAACATTAAACCTATTTCTTTCGTCTCAATAGGCAATTGCGAAGCGTTAGTGAGATGTCTAGCTCTTGCTTGGGAATATCATTTTGCCCTTAGAGTAATTTTTGTCTTCTGAAAAAGTATTAGCTCTTGAATAACCTTGCCTTTTAGATAGACCTGTATTGCAAATTTCCCTCCCTATTCTTTATATGATATTTTAAGTGTTATTTAGTTCTTTGGAGAATAGATGATTACGACTGCTTCCCTGTCTAACAGAACGATCACTCTCCATATTAGAGATTAATAGAAATACTATCTTCGAAACATTTTCAACAAGAGCTAAACCCGCATAGCTTTCCATAATCTGTTAGAACAAGAATAGGAAGTGGTTTTCAATGCTCATCTTCATAAAGGTGTCTTTATTTTCCTATTTTGAGTTATAAACTTTAGCAGCCTTCTGCAAAAAAATGCTTCATGTCGAGTAATGTTTGTGCATGTAGTTTATATTTTTCCTTAGTGCATCTTTTATGATACATTTGTCTTAAAATATCCTTTAATAAGTTTCTACCTATCTATCAGTAGGAAAAGACCAAATAAAATTATGCTATTTTTTGCTTCTGAAGACTTTGTAACTAATTTTTTCTTTTCTACTGCAGTAGCTCAAATGATGAAATAATTAACATTCTAAAACGAGGGGCTCACGATGAAATTGGAGCAGAGAAACTGAGAGGGCTTTTAAAAATTCTTCCCGAATCTGACGAAGTAAGTATTCAATAATTTTTTTCCAATATGCTTCACTTCATCTCATATTATATAGTCTAAGTAAATAAGGTTAAAAAAATATTATATGATTGAATTTTTATGCATTTTGATTTTCTTCATGTTTTAAATTTGAAAAGGCAATATTTATTTGAAATCATTTTTGAATCTGGGCAAACCAAATCACTGGGGTTCTCCCACCCCTCTTTACCTACCACAAGCGTCTCCAGAGGATTCGGCTCACCATGAATTTTGGGTGCTCCCAATATATCCTTACAAACATCCACGCCTTCTCCGAGATTCCAACGCGGACCCACTGGTAAGGCAATCAACGTCACTAACCCCTAGCGGATCTTCAAAAATGAAATATCGGGCATTGAAAACAAGTCCCAAATTAGAGACATGATAATATTTCTTCAAAAAAAAAAGGCCATACCGTGAAAATTCCTTTAATGTCAGAAGTCCCAGTGATATCAAAAAGATCAGTTGGTGGATAGCCGTATTAAGATCCACTCGAAACAAAACCAGAAACGTGAAAACAAGAACGAAAAAAGCACAATCTGAGGAAGAAATAGCAGATGCATACCTGCTCTTCGCAAAGCAAAGAGCAATATACAAAAGAGAAATCCGGGAAGCAAAATTAAAATGCTGGAGTAAATTCGTAACAGGCAACAAACATCCCTATTGGCCCATATACAAGATTTGCTCAAATGAAGTTTTTCGCTCCTGTCACATTGCAATTCCGTAATCAATAAACAATAGCACAAACACAGAGGATGCAATAACAGAAAACGTTAAAAATATAATGAATAGTATATTCCTCAGTGATTATCCACAGAACGACACAGCTTTTCACAAAGAGAGGAGAAAAAACTTACAGCCTCCAAATACAGACGACGATTCCCCACTCAGTGACTTTGAAATCTCCGTAATAGTTAAATATCTACCAAAGAAAAAAGCTCCAGACCCGAACGGAATCGGTAACTCCCTGATTCAAATCTTTCACAAACAATTTCTAACTTTATTCCTGAAAACCTTTAATAATTGTCAGCAAGCCAAGTTATTTCCCTCCACCTCCTAAACGGAAAAAAATATTTTATGTAAAAAGAAACGGCAAGATGCATAGAATTATGTTCCTACAGGCCTGTCAGTTTATTTCCATCTCTAGGCAAAGTCTTTGAGAGAGCCCTTGCAAACCGCCATTAAGAAAGGAAACTGCGCACGTCAATTCCAGATGGGATTCACTCCAAACAGAAGTGCCCTCCTTTCTATAAATACAGTAATAGAGTAAATTTCCAATAACAGATCCTAAAATCTGCATTTGTAATCCTATTATAACCATTGTGTATATACACTGCGTAAGCGAACAAAGTGCATAAACTATCAAACGGTCAATAATTGATCGCAACATGGCGACACAGCTAAAAACAGCAGAATAAAACAACGAAGAGAAGAGGGAGTTGCGACGTAACATTTCAGATCACATGACAGATTAGTGTCCAGATGTTGGGTTCAGATTTCATCGATAAGTGCGCATCAGAACTGCAGGCAGTTTAGTTACAAAAATTATTGCTCTGTTATTTTTAGAATGAAAGACGGGATCTGTTAAAAGGCTATTATTAATTTTTTATTTAAAAGATATATTATGTATTTTATATTTTACATATAGAGAGAGGGGGAGACTTGTATCCACATGATGATCACAGGATAATAAAGAAAATATTATCTTTAGAGATTATCCTAGATGAGGTGAAAGCTTGTGAGAAAGGTTTTAGGTAAAAAACATTGTAAATTCTTTCTTAAATTATCCAAA